>JAFIRS010005447.1:0-56712 GCA_018342105.1 Gonioctena quinquepunctata
TGGAAACAATAGTAAATAGAAGGCTTCGGCAGAAACCAAAAGGTTTCAGAGAACACAGGTCAACCCTTGACAATATTATAGACTTAGAGTCTGAAATACACGAAGCATTCTCGAACAAACAAAAATATATGGCTATATTTTTCGACCTCAAAAGAGCGTATGACACGGTTTGGAGATACAATATTTCGAAAATTCCGTTACAATGGAATATCCAAGGCAACATGCTAGCGTTCATTGAAAAATTCCTTGAAAGCAGATTCTTCCGAGTCAGAACCAACGGTGAACTATCAGACAGAAAAACTCAAGAAAATGGTACCCCACAAGGCTCTGTTATCAGTGTCACGTTATTCCTCATATCAATAAACAATATGATATGTTGATGTTGATTTACCCGTGAAAGCAAGACTCTACGCAGACAACCTACTCTTATTTGTCAAAGGAAAGAATATCAGTACAATGGGATCAATCCTTCAGCACAATCTACAACAATTAGAAACCTGGTCCAAATCAATAGGATTCATCTTCTCTACAGAAAAAACTAAATCGATGCTCTTCTCGAAATATCATGTCAGAGATCGGCCAACGTTACAACTCTACTGCAAAAATTTTGAATATGTCGAAGAAATAACATTTCTAGGAATGATTTTTTATCAAAAACTTAGTTGGAAACCACACATAGATAATATCATCAGAACAAGTCAGGGGGGAATAAATCTACTGAAAATGCTATCTGATACATCGTGAAGCGCTGACACCACAACTCTCACTCGGGTCTACAGGTCTCTCGTTAGATCCAAAATCAATCACGGGTCGATAGCATACTCCTCTGCGAACCAATCTACATTACGCAAACTTGACGTCATTCACAATTCAGCACTACGATTAGCATCAGGTGCTCACCGCACAAGCCCAATGGAGAGTCTTTGCTGCGAAGCAAGCGAACCCCCTTTGGGATACCGCCGACAGTCTCCCATATGCTTCTTCTATTGCTGCCAAACCAACGCATCCAACCGATGATGACGTTTTCTCGAGTCGTTTCAAACAAAATTCCACAGGACACCCGAGAACAGCCTCTCCTTTCTACGAGAGAATCGATAAGCTCTCACAAAGTCTAGAACTCACCCTCCCTCCAGTATTCGCGAATGGTATTACCTCCTATCCTCGTTGGCTGATCAATGTCCCTTCATGTGACCTTACCATATCTGCTTTCAATAAAAATGAAACGCCCCCCCAAATTTTATTAAACCACTTCCACCACAAATTCACAGACTATATAGGACTGTATACCTACGCCTCAAAAACAGAACAGGAAGTTGGCTAGGCTGTAGTAACACCTGATGGAACATTGAAATTCAAACTAACCCAATCATCGAGTATATACACATATACAGATACAACTTTTTGCTATATTACAAGCATTACATTTCGTGGAGAATCACACCGATGAAAATTTCTAATCATATCAGACTCTTTGAGCGCACTTAGGGCATGCAACAACTATACACAGGCAACCCAATCTTTCTCATGGTGAAAAACAAACAACAATGTATCCAAGACCTCAGGAAAAAAGTTATCATGATGTGGGCCCCCTCTCATATGGGGATTGCTGGTAATGAAAGAGCAGACATTGCATCCAAAGGAGCGATAAACGACCATCAATCGAAGATAATATCCAGAACAACCAATTCAGACATGAAATCATTCGTCAAGAGTAAAGTAATTGAGGTATGGCAAAGAGAATGGCAGCAGTCTGATTCAAAACTGGCGCAAATGAAACCATTCGTAAAACGCAGGAGCCAACTTCCAAAATGGAGATAACATCAAACAAATCTCTGTCGTCTACGTATGGGCTACACAAAATTTTCGCACGACTACATATTGTCACGTTCTTAACAAACAATATGTGAAGTGTGTAATAAAACAGTGACTGTGGAAATATGTCCCAAATTTCAAGAAGCAAGAAACAAATATCAAATATCGCAAAATCTACATGAAACTTTGGGAAGAAACTGCAACGTTATAAATCTCATGTCATTCTTAACAGATATTAATATGTTCCACTCAAGCTAAATGTAATGTATTGTTGCGCTAATAACTCAAGTGGTTGATGCGCTAATTCTTAAATAAAAAAAAACACAAGAAAGAGACAAATCACGAGTTCGATTATGAAAATACAAAAATTTCAGCTACAGAAAAAAAATTAAGAAAGGGAATCTTTAGAAATGGTTCATATAAAAAATAAAATGCATTGAACGACAAAACAGATACAAAACAACTCAGCAGAATATACCACAACATAATTTAACAACATCCATTCCCCAAAATGTTTGAAAGAATAAGACTGAAAAGTTTTCCTTGTTTGCCCCTTCCAAACAAAAAAACCAAAACGGTATGCCAATGTCACACTTTCTACCACATCTTTTCCAAACGAACAACCATATACTCACACCCAAACATCAAAAGAACAAACACAAACGAACAACCCATCAATAATCTTGGAGACGTCGAAATACCAACATATGTCAAATTCAGTTCACTCCAACCCATACGATCGACTCATACAAGAACAAAAGATACCAATTTTGTTTCGAATCAATGTTACTTCTTATTAGAATGCTAAAGAAGAGAGAAAACACCTCCAAGCAGCACAATGTGCTTAACAAAAAACCATTTTGAAACGGAATATGTGTTGTAGGTAAGAATAAATGCACAGAATACCCAATGTCTCATATGAAAAAAAATTTTTTTTAGAAATCTGATGAAGCCTGGGGGCCTCCAGGCGAAACGTTCTGATGGAAAGTTCATACAATAAACTATAAATAAGTCTCTATAAATTGTCTGAAGAACCATAACCCAAGAAACAACCCCCCACCTTTTGAGTATAAAGTAAATGGTTCAAGAATTGAACTACATATATATATATATATATATATATATATATATATAAATATATATATATATATATATATATATATATATAATATATATATATATATAAATATATATATATATATATATATACAGTGTAACTCATTTAAAATGGAACCACCCCTGTGGAATACGCATTTTTCAATCAATCTCAAAAAAAAAACATGGTTTTTTTCTTTGTCAAAAACGGCAGAAGTTCATTAGGCAATTTTTGTTTTCAAATTTGACTACACCACTGGATTCGCTGTCGTTATAAATAAAAACCATCAAAATTTCATAAAAAAATATTGGTTAACAACGAAGTTATAACAACTTCAATTTTGGAAACAAAGTATTTGATTATAATTTTTATTTAGATTATAGACATATTTAAAATTCAGCAACACCGTCGACACAAAGTAGAACACAAGTGAACTTGTACAGTGAAAATTCGAAGTCAATAGCTCAGTCCGTTCTACAGTTATAAGTATGGTAATGTGAGCGATTTTGTAATAAAAATCTGACTAGGCCACTAGATTTGTTAATTATATTCCCTAAAAATCATTTATTCAAGTGTAGGTTGTAAGTGTTTTCGAAGAGAACAGAAAATAATAAATTAATTTTTGAGTTGTGCAGTAGTATATTCTTCCATTGCCAATGAAAACGTAATGAACAGAAACAAGTTCTAAAGTATTTATTCAACAACATTTGAATTTTTGTGGCTTCTACCAAACGTCCATTTAGCGACACATTCATCGTATCCCTTCCCAGTATTTTTTACACTATTTCTTATTTGTTGAGGTGTAATTTCGGCACAAATGCAGTGGCGTAGTCAGATTTCCATTACAAAATCGCTTCAACCTCAAATCGCTCACATTACCATACTTTTAGGAGTTATAACTGTAGAACGGAATGAGCTATTGACTTCGGATTTTCACTGTACAAGTTAACTGGTGATTTACTTTGTATCAGCAGTGTTGCCAGATTTTTAATATTTGTATAATCTTAATAAAAATTATAATTAAATACTTTGTTTCCTAAATTAAAGTTGTTGTAACTTCGTTGTTAATCAATATTTTCTTATAAAATTTTGATGGTTTCTATTCATAGCGACTGCGAATCCAGTGGTGTAGTCAAATTTGAAAACAAAAATTTCCTAATAAACTGTTGCCGTTTTTGACAAAGAAAAAAAAACATAGAGTGCCTTGTAAATGAAACTAAAGTTATAAAAGTTTGTGTCAAAATACAGTTCTTGGTGCGTAATTATGTTATGTTAGGAAGTGTTTATAAAATAAATAAACTGATAATTCTTTATTATTATTAGGTATTTAACTTATCGTGGTACATGCTATGTTTGTTTTACAATTTTTCTATGCCGTTTACTATTCTAGAATCTTATACCATGCTTTAGTCAACGCATATGTTCAGAAAAGTAAGTCCTGAAGTATCTCCATTGTCATAAGTTTGTGACCAACAGAACATTTATTTTGAATACACAATAAAAATAATATGGAAATTTAAATTCATGAGAAAACATTGTATCTCAAGAACATGAAATGGTATACAAGTTGGAACATCCTGTATGGAAAATCATATCAGAAGGAAACCCAACAGCGAGATGTCAAAAACAGTGAGAGGAAAATAATCAAATATAAAAATTATGAAAACAGAAAAATGTCAAATATGAATTTCATCCAAATCTGTAGATATAATATAAGGTCTAGAATATTACATTGTGAATAAAATCATTGGAATATGTTAGAATAACAAACAGTGATATAGAATGTGGGAACAAATTTTAAAATTTGTAAAAATGAACAAAATGTGTGGGTTGCCAAGCAAAAATGTAACAAGCTTGGAGAGATGGAAATTGGGATGTGGAAAAAAAACGAAAACCAAATTTATAGAGAAAAATATAAAAAAAATCGAGATCAAAACAAGCAGAACTATCTAGAACCGCTATATAACTGATTCACATACAAATGGAAAAATAAGCAAACTAGAAGAAACCACGTACCTTATTAAAATACCAAAAATCCAGTCCATGACATACCCAGGAACAAAAGGGAGCTTTTTGCAATGAAGCTTTATGTTCCAGTGAGCACGAACACTTCCAAGAGGCAGGAGAACACCACAAAGGTATTCCAAAAGCTGAACTGAATACAGTGCAACGTATCAGGTCCAGAAACGTATATTGGTTATCTGATCACTTGAACATTTAATGATTTTTGATGCTCACAGACTTTTTGAATAACACTCAACCGTTTATTTAACTAGTTTTGATAACACATAAACAAGTTTTCACCATTTTATATTGCTGTTTTTAGTTAGATAAGTGAGATTTTGCAGAGTAGGTCAGTTTTGAGGATTGATTTCAATGAAAGCAATTATTTGAAGATTTTTCTGCTATCTGTGTTTCATCTGTTGAGCACCTAACCATATTTTTTCCCAGAAAAGAGCATATTTGACATCAAGCATTGCGCCAAGTTGGCACTACTGAACCTGCCGCTGATAATAGAGATGACTCATTCTTCATAGGTGTACCAAGTGAGCTGAGATGAGGTAAAAGAGTGTTGAAAAGGCGTAAGACAACATAGCCGGAGTTTCATTGTTGTTATGATAGGTGTTCATTCTTAAAATTATCAAATAAAAAAGGAAATCACTGAAACAAATTCATCATTTAAAAAATTATAAGAGCCTATAACAAAATTAGCGATCAACCCAGGCCAATTATATATAAATATAGAAAAGAACCTATCATAACTATATATATATATATATATATATATATATATATATATATATTTTATATATATATATATATATATTTTATATGTATTATATATATATATATATATATAAATAGTGTGTCCCAGCTGAAACTTGTCACCCCCCAAATCTCCGAACTCGTGAAAAAAATTGAAAATCGCTCAGACCCGTCGGTTTTTATTTCAAGGGGGAACACTTTCACCAAATACATCATCATTGTGTGTGTGTCAACCCCCTCAGCCCCAGCACCCCATACTTCAGAATTTTCAATGGGACTACTATACTTGTGATACATCATTTTGAAGGGAATTCAGTCCCAAATACATCGGTGTACTGAAATTGAGGATCGATCAAGTGTTGTTGAAGTTTTAATGAAAACTAAGTTTTATCAAGATATTTTCATTTTCTAAAATGTTATTATCGTAAGAAAGGTTCAAAATGTGAACCATTCAGTTCCATACAGGAGTATAAGCGATTTTCGAAATGTCTTCGCACATTGCTCATCACTTCTGGAGTCACTGCACGATACTCCACAACAATTCTCCTGCGTAGATCATCAAGAGAAGTTGGCTGTGTAATATTAACTTTGGATTCCAAATGACCTCATGAAAAGAAATTTAATGGTGATAAATCAGGAGATCTAGCCGGTCATTCAATTGGTCCTCGCCTTCCAATCCATCTCCCTGTGAAATTGTCATTTAAAAATTGACGTACAGGTGCAACAAAATTTGGAGGAGCTCCATTCTGTTGAAAAGTGAGCTGACCTTCAAGTAGCCTATCATTGTCTTCAAGTACCCGAGTGATTCTGGGGTCCACAGTTGTATCAAGAAGTTCAAGATACGTTTGTCCGTTGAGGTTACCATCAATAGAATATGGACCTACAATATGGTCTCCCAGAATACCAGCCCAAACATTCAATTTCTGGGGAGTTTGTGAAGAAGATTTACTGTACCAATGGGGATTTACGTCACCCCAGTATCTGCAGTTGTGCCTGTTCACATGTCCATTTAAATGAAAAGAAGATTCGTCAGAAAAGCACACATTGTAGAGGTGATTATTATCACCAATCAAAAATTGACTCATGATTTCACAAAACTCTGTACGTCTGTCAGGATCATCATCATTCAATTCTTGTACATTCTGCATTTCATAAGGATGGAATTTTGCTCCTTTCAGAATTCGATGTACGCTGCTTTTCGAAACTCCAGAAATAGTCTCAAGTTGTCTTAAAGATTGAATGTTGTCCATCACTGCATGTCCTACAACTGCAACAGCGACCCCTTCATTTCTCATAGGCTTCTCTCGTTCATGTTTTTTATTCAGCACTGATCCCGACTCCAAGAACTTATTCATCAATTGAAGCACGAACTGATATGATGTGTTTTTTTCTGGATGAATTTCATTGAAAATTCGAGCCATAGCTCTAGCACATCGTCCATTCTCAAAATACGCAGTTACAATGGATATTCTCTCTTGTATAGTATGAACCATTTTCGAAAGTTTTCAAATTGTGGAATAAAGTGACTCGAAAACATCAATGTACCAAGGCGTAAACAAGGATATGCGTATACAAAAACACATGGCGACAATTTTTTTTCCATAAAAACGCCTGCTCACCTAATAAACTATTATTCCTGACATCATATTATTTTTCAATACAGTGGCGTACCCACAGTGAACCTTTCTTACGATGATAACATTTAAGGTGATGAAAAATAAAAATATCTTGATAAAACTTAGTTTTCATCAAAATTTCAACAACACTTGATCGATCCTCAATTTCAGTACACCGATGTATTTGAGATTGAACTTCCTTCAGAATGATGTATCACAAGTATGGTAGTCCCATTGAAAATTCTGAAGTAGGGGGTGCTGGGGCTGAGGGAGTTGACAACACAATGATGACGTATTTGGTGAAAGTGTTTCCCCTTGAAATAAAAATCGACGGGTCTGAGTGATTTTCAATTTTTTTCACGAGATTAGGGGGTGACAAGTTTTATCTGGGACACACGGTATATATATATATATATATATATATATATATATATATATATATATATATATATATATATAAGAATATAAAAATATAAATGATATATATGTACATATGGTTTGGGGAAGATCTTGAATCCTGATTTTATGTAGTTGTTTCTTGGATTTTTGAATTCTTCAAGAATGGAACCTTCTTTTTATATATTAACAAAACGTTTCGCCCCTAGCTAGGGGCTTTCTCAATTGTTTATTCAATTATTCTATTACATCAACATATATTGTTTGGTGTGGGATCTGAAATGAAAATGCATTTTTTTCATACTCTCTGGTACTATTTTCCTCCTAATGTTGACATTTTGGAATGTGCATAACCTGTAATAGTACGTACCTTGTCAACCATTTCAATTACTTTAGTTTCTATTCTTATGATTGAATGTTGTTGTTTTGGTTGGATTTTCTGTGCATGTGTGGAATTTCGATTGTTGGAAGGAGACGATGGCGGATCTGACGTTTTCGTGAGCTGGATTTGATTTGTTTGTGTTGGTTAGTTTGTGCATGGGCGTTTTTCATAGATGTATATCGGGTTTTGTTTGGGAGAGATAGGCGTTATTTTTTTGAGATTTTGAATGATGCGATTGATTAAAGGATTGTATGATATATTTGGCTTAGGTTGTTCATGTCCCGTCTGTCGTTCATTGCATTGTGGTTTTTCTCAATGTAAATCATCTCTTTAACAATTATGTTATTTTGCTTTGGTTCATATGCTGAAATTTGGGTTTTTGAGAAGTTGTGGTTGTGTTGTGTCTTCTATAATGTGTTTGTTTAACACTGAACTACTGGGAAACTCTCAACTGTGGGATTGGTTGATCGGGTGATTACGTCACAACATTTTGCAATAGTTCTAAAAAGAAGCTATTTGAACTTTGCCGACTTTATACTATTTTTTTCGAATTTTAGGAAATGAAAAAAAAAAAAAATTACAAAGTCATCCTGACTCCGAATGAAATTTCAGATTTTCTGCTGTCCAACTGCTGTGGAATACCACTAATAATTTGGTAAAGTTATCAATTAGTAGGTCCATTTCTGTTCCCCTCTATTTTAGTACCTTTTCCAATTATTCTGTGAAACTTGACATAAATACTCTTCATCAGAACACACATCCAAACACTTGCAGTTATACAACGTAGATTTCTGAAACTGATCCTCAATAAAAACTATCGATATGCCTCAGACGACATTTATTACAAGCTTTTATTTAACTTGCTTCGTTCGTATGTCATTATCTCTGTCATTCCTTCTTTCCGGTTCAAAATTTGTAATCCATTTTTCAAGCACTTGCCGATATCCGACTGCGCTGAAATTTGGCAGGTGTTCATAATACTGGTGACAATGCATTATGAAATTTGGAAAAAACAAAATAGCTAACGAAGTTTTGTGATTATGGTCCGATTCGATTCAAAATTGGTATGTGAAGGTTTTCGGAATCAAAGATTATGAATTTTCTGTCAAAATTCAAAAAATCAAGATGGCGGCTCAAAGATGGTGGAAAAGATTTGTCATCATGGTCCTATTCGATTCAAAATCAGTATATGAGGGTTTTCAAGGTCGGAAATTATGAATTTTTTGTCAACATTCGAAAATTCAAGTGGCGGCTCCAAAATGGCAAACGAGTTTTGTGATTATGGTTCGATTCGATTCAAAATTAAAGGTTTTCGGGGTGGAAGATTATGAATTTTCTGTCTTACTTGAAAAATTCAGGATGGCAGCTCCAAAATGTCCGGCGAGATTTGCCATTATAGTCCGATTCGATTCAAAATTGGTATGTGTGGGTTTTCGGGGTCAGAGATTATGAATTTTCCGTCAAAATAAAAAATTCAAGATGACGGTTCGAAAATGGCGAACGAATTTTGTGATTATAGTCTGTTTCGATTCAAAATTTGTATGTGGGAGTATTTGGGGTTGGAGATTATGAATTATTGTCAATATTCATGAGTTGAAGATGGCGGCTCCGAAATGGCAGACGAGTTTAGAGATTAATGCCCGAGTATATTCAAAATTGGTATGTGGAGGTTCTTGGGATTGGAAATCATGAATTTCATGTCAAAATTCAAAAATTCAAGATGGCGGACGAGTTGATTTGTTGGAAATATAAACAGGATGTTCATAAAATCAGATGTGGAATCATCTGCGACTGAAAGATAAACCTTAGTCACTATCTTCCATCGTCAAGATAACCTCTTGTGGGGTATTCATGTTGAAAAGGGAAACATTCTCAATTGAATATTGATAGAAAGATTTTTCTGTGAATTGAAAAATCCACGATTAAAATAAAATTATTTTTTTTTTTTTTTGTGAATGTCTAACAGAAAACAACTACTTCCCCGGCTAAAGCCACGCTGGACATTGAACTACATCTGATAGATATTCTGAAAAGGCCCTAACTCAAAAGAAAAAATCTGAAATTGAAAATTTGCATTTTCATTCAGATAGTTATTCGATTTTTTATTCCAGTCTTGATTAGGAACTCATAAAGATGAATGAGGCAAAGAAGAATGTTTTCCAAAAGAGAGTACTCACCAGAAATCATTCGTGACATTGACGCAGGAGAGACATCGCATTCACTAGGTCTTCAATACATTTTTGTCGACAAAAATCTATTTCACGCTTCCACGATCATCAGGAAGACCGGAAGAAATGGGAAACACATTTTCAAGAAGCAATCTCACTTTGCAAAGATGGAAAAAGTTAGAATAATTTCTTTTGGAGAGACACTTTGAAATTAGTGTTGTGATTATGGCCCGGTTATATTCGAAAAAGGTATATTGGGCTTTTCGGGGTCGGAGATTATGGATTTTTCATTCGAATTCGAATTCGAATTCGAAATGGCAGACCAGTTTTGTGATTATGGTCCGATTCTATTCAGAATTGCTAGGTGTGAGTTTTCGAAGTTGGATATCATGATTATTTTGTCAAAATTAATAAATTCAAGATGGCGGCACCAAGACGAATTCAGTGATTATGGCCCAATGTTATTCAAAATGGGTTTGTGAGGGTTTTTGGGGTAAGACATTATGGTTACAATGTCATCATTCGCAAATTGAATATAGCGGTTCCTATAAAAGTTGCTTTGGAACTAAAAAATTCAGAATAAAATGAAATTAAGAACAAGTTTTTATTCAAATGCACTCAAAGTTATAAAATAATTCCCTAAAATTTATGACGTAAGTTATTCTGTGAGTAACAGATTCGAAAGCTTTCCGCACAAAGTTTTCAGTTCGAATTACTTTTATCTTATTTGAAAGTAAAATACTCGACATGAGACGATTTTACTACTTGAATATCAATTTCAAATTCCATTCCATTCCATTCGCCACCAAATCCGTCTTCTTTTCCACAACTATACTCGACGATTAAATCATTGCGTTACATTATATAACGAAATCATTATTTCAACGTTCTGTCAATTACATGAACACAATACTCTCTGCCAGAAACAATAAATTCAATCACTCCCCTATCACTATTTGAAAGCAAATTGAAAACATATAGAGACGTCTTCAATACAAAAAAATCCTGATTTATCAAAACTCTGGCAGCATTTTTACAGCGATTGATTTATGATTCCATATGACATCAGGAGGTAATTTCCACTGAACTGGAGAGCTCGTAAATCATTAATGTTACGATTTCCATTATTTTATAGGTATAAGTACCAAATTCACCAGACAACGTACATTTCATATTCCCAACTGGACACGATGTTGATGTAATACCTCTCTGTATACCTAATAAAATATTACTCTATGGAAATATAGGCGCTACACAAAGTATGGTTATACATTGATAGTATTTTCTCCAGAAACTCGACAAATCCCTCGGAAAGTATATGCATGTCCAAATTTTATTGAAGGAACATATCGTTATATCAGTTAATTCCTTATCACATCACTCAATGAACTATGCATAATTTTTTCAGTATCATTCTCTCGATATATTTTCTAATCTACTTCATTTTCTAACTGGTGCCTGTAGTCTTACACTATATTGATTATTTAAAATATTTTTTCCTATATTTGAACAAACCGAATGAGCGTTTTATTTCATCATGGATGGTAACGACCCAGTATAATTCTCTAATATACTTTAGAACGATAAGCATTGAGCTCATTTCAGATGTCCCTGAGTAAAAACCATATTCCCTGATACTCATTATCTAATCGTTTGTTGATGACATCATTTCCTTGGAATAATGCTAGCAGTAATGAATACCTTAAGATATAGAAATAATCACACATTGTGTATGTATATATATGAAACAATATTGGCCTTCAGGTCAAAACATTAAAATTAATTGGGTTTGATGATTCAAATTGCAAAATCCTAGGAACTGAAAAAATCACTATATAACTCTTTCTTCCTCAAATCGATGAAATATTGTAATTATTTCAGCGGTTCGAAAATGTTCCGTGAGAATTTATCATGGAACCAGAAAAAACCAAAAGAGCTCCGACTGAGACTCAAGGGACACAACAGTGGTGGAAGCAATGGCCACTGTCAGTGAGAACACCAGAGCTGAGAGAATCACCTCATCTCAGCATCAGCAGCCTGTCAAGCGATCGTCAGTTAAGAAGGCTACAGGTAAACTAACCGAAGGAATGAGAAATATAGACTTCGAAAAAATGAAAATCTCGGGAGCTGATGAGAACAAGAAATATGACTGCCGGGACAAGGACGGGAAAAAACAAAGAAGGTCCCGATCCGACTCCCAGATCCCTTCATAACCCACTTGAACGACTCATTTGGATGGCTCTGGGAGTTGATGGTGGTCAATTTCGGAGATATTCTCATCAGACGCAGGGTGTTGGTTTTCATCACTGGGTTGGTAAACGAGGGACCATCGGAGTTCAGTAGGAAACTCTTGATCCAAAACCCGTATCAGAGGCCACAGAAATTGAGTCCGGGGAGCCAATACACCGAAAAAAATAGAGAAGAACTCATGACTTTCTCGATGGACATGGTCCATCGAGAAAGTCATGAGCACTGGAGGAGATGGAATTCGGAGCGTATTACAGGCTTGGAAAAGTGCTATCCCGGGTCCGGAACAAACGAAAAGATAGGGAGAATGAGAATCTCTCGCACTCAAGGGCTGCCACAGCAGTACTTACAGGTGCTATGAGGAACTTCGAAACGGCGAAGGTATATAAGGGGCAAGTAAAGAGATATCATATAGCAGATCCACTGAGACCCCCAGTACCTGTATACATATTGAGAAAAATAAAGAAATATTACCGTTAACGAAACTTCTCCTCTAGAGATTTGACAGCAGTAAATATAATGCAGGTGTCAATCGGTGGGAGGGAAGTTGCTGCTACAGTTCGCGATAGCAAACCAACCTCCGTAACGGAGAATAGAAGGGGTGTTCTTACCATAACGATAGCCTTAATTTATTTGAAGAATGTTGTTTCAGGATGGAATGTGTTCGAAGAAGAAAGTTGCTTCGACCACAGACTCATGAATTTTCAAATGAAAAGCAATATCACCACAAAATCATATCAGAGTACTGGGAGAAGAGGAAGCTGAATATAGAAAATAGACCTAGCTCGAAACCTTCCAGGGATGCAAAGAACAATAAGTACAAACAGAGACATTGGCAAAAAACGTGGTAACTCATGACAAAATACAATAGGAAAAAACTCAGTATTCGGACCGTACGAATCACTAAGATCGAACGGGATTCAGCACTATTGTAGAAGGAGACGAAATAACTACGTGGTAAACTCAGAAGCAGTTCTTGAACATAAAACGACGCTAAGGAAAAAGATTGTGCTGTACAGCATGTTAGTAAGGCCGGCCACAACATTCGCTTCCTTGATGTGGTGACCAAAGATACAGCAAAGGAGCACTGTAGCAAAACTAGGCATGGTACGAAACTTGCCTGTATAGGTATCACAGAAGTAATGGGATCAATAACCACTGCACTCATAGTGACACTACTAGGATTGCCTCCTCTCCACTTGATGGTGGAAGGGAAGGCAAGGCTAGGTGTCTTCAGACTAAAAAACACACTGAATAGTAATAATGTTGGGGCACATTCTTCTTTGCCTCATTCATCTTTATGAGTTCTCAATTGAGACTGAAATATAAAATCAAATAACTATCTGAATGAAAATGCAAATTTTCAATTTCAGATTTTTCCTTTAAAGTTAGGGTCTTTTCAGAATATCTCTCAGATGTAGTTCAATGTCCAGCGTGACTGTAGCCGGGGAAGTAGTTGTTTTCTGATTTGTTGAAAATATAAACAGGATGTTCATAAAATCAGATGTGGAATCATCTGCGACTGAAAGATAAACTTTAGTCACTATCTTCCATCATCAAGATAACCTCTTGTGGGGTATTCATGTTGAAAAGGGAAACATTCTCAATTGAATATTGATAGAAAATTTTTTCTGTGAATTTAAAAATACACTTTTATTAAAACTTTTTAACAAAAAATTAAACCGACGAAAAAATCAACTGGAAAGCAAAAAATAAAATAAACCTTTTTTGTCTAAATGATAATTGATTTTGAGTCGGCGCCAAACAAACAATTATCAATGAAAGAAGTCATCAAAACGCAGCCGTGCATCTCGCTGCCATCATTTCACGCTTCACCTAATTCAATTGCTAGTTTGTTTGGCGCCGACTCAAAATCAGGTACTTACATTAGTTCAGGAGCTCAATTATCATTTAGACTAAGAAGATTCATTTTATTTTTTGCTTTTCGTCGGTTTAATTTTTTGTTAAAAAGTTTTTATTTTTTACTTTTCAGTTCCGTATTTCGTCGGTTATATATATATATATATATATATATATATATATATATATATATATATATATATATATATATATATATATATATACTGATTTTGACGGATGTGGAACAGGAATAATGTCAGTAGCGATCTGTCATTGTCAACTACGTATGTGTGTGCCAATGTTCACTAGTGAGTAATCGATTATTCCCTATTTTACCACCCGTAAGGGTGGCTAATGCCTTCTGAAATCCAAATATGAGATATACCCTATCTATTAAAGAAAGAATCATCTAAATCGAAGAACCCAGTACAGAGTTATACCTGATAGAATCGGTTAACGGACCAGAATTTAGAGGGTAAGTGATCAATATCCTTCATTTCGCTACCCTTAGGAGTGGATTTCATCTTTTAAATTCGAATGGGACCAAATTCGAAGTACACCCTATCCACTGAAAAAATAATCATCGGAATCAGACGCCTCAGTAAAAAGTTATGCGTGATCATACATAAAAAAAATATGATGGAAAAAAAAATATACGGGTCGAATAGAGAACCTCCTCCTTTTTAATTTCGTCGGTTAAAAATGAGGTTATTTTTTGTGAATGTCTAACAGAGAACAACTACTTTCCAGGCTAAGGCCACGCTGGACATTGAACTACATCTGATAGATATTCTGAAGAGGCCCTAACTCAAAAGAAAAATCTGAAATTGAAAATTTGCATTTTCATTCAGATAGTTATTTGATTTTCTATTCCAGTCTTAATAAGACATTCACAAAAAATAACTTCATTTTTATCGTGGATTTTTCAATTTACAGAAAAATCTTTAAATTCAATATTCAATTGAGAATGTTTCCCTATTCAACATGCGTAGGTGATATTGTTTACAGTTTTATTGGGCGTGCATTTTGTCCAAGTGATCTTGTATTAATTACCGGTAAGATCTGTGACTGCTGAAATCATTTACTACCATGAAAATAAATATACAACAAATATATATATATATATATATATATATATATATATATATAAATATATATATATATATATATATATATATATATATATATGAATTGTTATGCTATTTATACATTTCATAAATACCTGCTATAGTTTTTTTTTCTAATACTTTTCTGTATTCTTTTGCATCTTGGAACCGTGGCCATATTCTGGTCAACGCAGATGATCCAGAAAAGTAGCAGAAGACTTTTTCTATAATCATTATGTTTCGATCAATTCATTCAATATGCTCTACCTACGAAAGTATAAAAATGAAAATTCAAAAATAGATATTTGAAATTCAATTAAACATCATATTCATATGCAGGAACATCCTGTACACAAAATGAGAGCCCGAAAGCAAATATGACAGGAAAATGTCAAAGAGATATTTCACTTTTAAAAACTGACAAAATGATATAATTGGGAACAGAAAAATGGTAATGAATAATCTTGAGAAACTTTGCATAAATAATATAATGTATACAAAGCAAATTTGTAAATAATTTATGAGCAATAAGTTAGAAAGTGAAATAATGTGTTAAAAAAAAGTGTTGATAAAAAATCCAAGACAGAAGAAACAAACAGGGAAGGCAACCGGAAGAGCTGAAAATATAAATGGAAGGAAAAAAAACAAGACGAAAGTTTTTTCTTCTATGACAAGAATAACAAGTAAAAGGGGTTCAAACTGAAGAAATAACAAACAATAATCCATATAGAATAATCAAGAACATATTAAGGAACAAAAACCAAACTAGAAACTACTTTGAGGTTAGATTGTCAACATTGGACATCACCAGAAGTAAAGGAGGCAAACTTTTGCAAAATATCCACTAGAACGATCCACTGAACATCCCAGGAATCGAGAGAGTGAGAAGCAGAAGACATGACAGATACTTTTCTTTAAAAAACTGAACAACGTGCTGCCATTCCTCAGACAAATATTTTTGTATTTATTCGTAATAATTCTTATCTTATTGTCGCAATTATCTTCTTCCAATTTATGATAAGAACTGAGAATAACCTACAAATAGTTATTTTTGGAATATATCTAGATTTGCGCAAGCAATTCATTTTAATGTTGATTGATTGGAAATTATAATCAATATAAGTTAGTTATCTTCCAGAGATAGACAGGTTAAGTAATTTTTTAATAAAAAAATAAGTGTCTAACAAATTTTTCTGTACTCATCATTTATTATTTGATCACATAACAATGTATATTTCTAACATAAACAGTATATTGGCAACGAGTGAAGAAGTAAATGGCTCTGCTGCAACCCTCTTGAGATTGAGAGAATCATCTCTTCATTGGCGTACTGGCTGAGCTGGAAACGGTAAAAAAAGGACAGGTGGATGTACGGATAAAAATGGTTAAAATTTCATAGCCGGAAATTTAATAGTTATGATATATATATATATATATATATATATACAGGGTGTAACTGAATAAGTGTAAAACATTTAAGGAGGTGATTCCTCATCGAAAAAAAGATAGGATCTTTCATATAAAGAAACTTCATTGGAGCATCCCTTGTTAAGATACAGCCCCTTAAAGGGGGTACATAAAATTTGTATAACAATTTTTTTCACAAGCACTGAAAAAGTTACAATATTGAAATCAACCTGACGTTTTCTACTACCAAAAGACACTTAGCCAGTAATTTATTTGGTTTACCCCATGGTTGTAAGGGGTGAAAAACGCAACCCTAAAATTTATTTCCAATGTAACTTTTGTCTTATTATTTGTTTACCATTTAAAATTTATTTCCGATAGCCTGTTTCATTCTAAACAAAAAATGTCTCTTGGGTTTTGCCCAAAATAAACCAGTAAGTCCGCATTAAACGATTAAAGGGTAATAAACAAAACATTATTTTACGAACAACTACAGAGATACATCGTCATAAATGCGAACTGGATTTATTGTTATTTTGTAGTTAGTACCTGCATTAAACGATTAAAGGGTAATAAACAAAACTAAGTTATTAATAACAAAACACACAACATGTAGAAATCATAGTGAATGTTCAATATGTCTACCTTCAAACATTACGCATGCGTCTAGACGTCGGCGCATTGAGCCACGTATTCGCTCAAATATTCCTGGAGTCTCTCTGATTACCCTGCACGCATCGATGATGCGGTTTCTTAAGTCCTCTACATCGCGAACAGGAGTACGATATACCAAATGCTGTGAATGGCCCCAAATAGAGAAATCGAGAGGATTGAGATCCGGGGATTGAGCGGGCCATTTATGTGGTCCTCCTCGACCTATCCACTGATTTGCATATGTTTCAGTTAAATGCTGACGTGCTACTTGACTAAAATGGGCGGGAGCCCCATCATGCATAAAAACATATCCCTTCTGACGCCCAAAGGAACTTCCTCCAGCAGTACTGGATGCACTTCTCTTAAAAATTGAACGTATGCCTCACCATTTAATCGAGGAGGTAGAAAATGAGGCCCAATTAAATCATCCCCAATAACTCCGAGCCACACGTTAAGAGAAAACTGTTCTTGATGGCTAGTTTCGACAATAGCGTGAGGGTTTTCATCAGCCCATATGTGGTAATTATGAAAATTAATAATCTTGTCCCGAGAAAAACTACATTCGTCTGTGAATTCTATCGTCTTCAGAAAGTCACAATTTCTTCTAATCATTTCCAGCATCCAATTGCAAAATTCAAGACGGTTCGGAAAGTCTCGCGGTAACAGTGCCTGTACTCGTTGCAGATGGTAAGGGTATAAGAGTTGTTCCTTTAAAATTCGAAATACCGTCATATGATCAACATTTAGCTGGAAAGCAATCTTTCTAGTACTGGTAGTAGGTTGTTCTTCAATCAAATTAAGTACTGCTTCCTCAAGCTGTGGTGTTCGTATTTCTCGATGGCGACCACAATCCTGCGTTCTTTGTCGAATGAACCATATTCTCGTAATCGTTGATGAAGTCGAGCAAATATTCTATGTGAAGGATGCTGCCGTTGAGGATACATTTCAGCATATCTTCTAGAAGCTTCTAACCCATTCCCCTGCGACAGACCGTAAACGTAATGCATATCAGCCATTTCCTCATTTGTGTATGCCATTTTATTAACAAGTGAATTATTAAAGTAACAAATTAAGAACAGAACAACAACACACAATTAGTATTAATTCAATTTCGAAAATTCCCAAACTGACAGCGTCATACCAATTTAATTGTCACTATCGCTAATAGCGACCTACTAGATAGATTAGTTTCGTATTTTCGCATTTATGACGATGTATCTCTGTAGTTGTTCGTAAAATAATGTTTTGCTGCTTACTGGTTTATTTTGGGCAAAAAACCCAAGAGACATTTTTTGTTCAGAATGAAACAGGCTATCGGAAATAAATTTTAAATGGTAAACAAATAATAAGACAAAAAGTTACATTGGAAATAAATTTTAGGGGTTGCGTTTTTCACCCCTTACAACCATGGGGTAAACCAAATAAATTACTGGCTAAGTGTCTTTTTGGTAGTACAAAACGTCAGGTTAATTTCAATATTGTAACTTTTTCAGTGCTTGTGAAAAAAATTGTTATACAAATTTTATGTACCCCCTTTAAGGGGCTGTATCTTAACAAGGGATGCTCCAATGAAGTTTCTTTATATGAAAGATCCTATCTTTTTTTCGATGAGGAATCACCTCCTTAAATGTTTTACACTTATTCAGTTACACCCTGTATATATATATATATACATTTGGAAATTACGATTGAAAATTGCTATGAACAGTGGGGAATAACGGGGATCTTCAGTCAGCACAAATGTTGAACTATGAAAAACTCTTTATTACGTTGGACCGCGCTTTCGTTTCAATTTTGAAACTTTTTCTGGGTCCTAAAATATGTAAATTACATTATTGAGAAAAAAAATACTTAAAATGAAGGAAGTACTTACAGTGGTTGATTAAAGAACATTAACTTTAAAAAAACGTGAAATGTGTAAATATTTGTCGGAATGGTGTTATATCTTTGACGTTTTGAGTGACATTGATGGATTTGAAGTGACAACCTATGATTAATCGTCAAAAAATATAAAATATGTAGTGAGTGTGTTGATTTTTTTTATTCATTCTTTAAGAATCATCAGTAAAATCAGCAAAATCTACAGTTACCTTTTACAAATGGATCAAAACTGATGACTCTCAAAGAATAAATAAGAACAATCGACACACCCACTACATATTTTATATTTTTTGACGATTAATCATAGGTTGTCACTTCAAATCCTTCTATGTCACTCGAAACGTCAAAGATATAAGACCATTCCGACAAATATTTACATATTTTAGGTTTTTTAAAGTTGATGTTCATTAATCAACCACTCAGAATACTGTAAGTACTTCCTTCATTTCAAGTATTTTTTTTCTCAATAATGTAATTTACATATTTAAGAACCCTGAAGAAGTTTCAAAATTGAAACGAAAGCTCGGTCCAACGTATTAAAGACTTTTTCATAGTTCAACATTTGTGCTGACTGAAGATCCCCGTTATTCCCCACTGTTTATATATATATATATATATATATATATATATATATATATATATATAAGAGAGGAATATCGAGGGGACTTGTTAAAAACAAAATGAAAGGAATTAAGTCTGTTTGTTGACTCCGTTGATTGTTGTTTCCTACCAAGTGTTGTTCATTCTTGCACTTCTCCACCGTACTGATGAGGGCCACGAGCCCGAAACACGTGTCTACGGTTAACAATTTTCTCTGAGGGCTTTGTCCACTATATATATATATAAATATATATATATATATACACACTATATATATATATATATATATATATATATATATATATATATATATATATATATATATATATATATATATATATATCTTGTCTTCTTCTCTCCAAAATACAAACGGAACAGCTCGTTGTTTACTCTTAAGAGCCACCAAAAGACAAAGACTATGTGGAATAGGGAAACATTCTTAATTAGGGCCTTCTCAGAATATCTATCAGATGTAGTTCAACGTCCAGCGTGGCTTTAGCCGGGGAAGTAGTTGTTTTCTGTTAGACATTCACAAAAAATAACTTCATTTTAATCGTGGATTTTTCAATTTACAGAAAAATCTTTCTATCAATATTCAATCGAGAATGTTACCCTTTTCAACATGAATACCCCACAAGAGGTTATCTTGACGATGGAAGATAGTGACTAAAGTTTATCTTCCAGTCGCAGATGATTCCACATCTGATTTTATGAACATCCTGTTTATATTTTCAACAAATCAACAAAGACAATAATGTTCAAATCGATTATCTTGCACATCGCCTTCTATTTTCTGATTGATTGCTAATTACGACCTATTATTCACCGACCAATCAGAAAGTTTTTTCCTGAGCAGGTCACCTGAAAGTTGGCGGGTGGCGCTACCCAAAGTTTTGTCGAATTTTAATTCGTTATAAAATGGCATTATCGGGTGTGCAAGAGGTTAGATTACACCCTGTATATATGAGAAACTGAAGTTTAGAAAAAACACATTTCATGCTTCCTTTGAGGTTGCAGTCAATAGGAAATGGCCAATGTAAAGAAGACTATTTATTAAATTGACGAGCTTTCGAAAAACCCTATTTTATATACACTTCAACTTCTATATATATATATATTTGAATTCATATATATATATATATATATATATATACACAGGGTGGCCCACCACATTCGCCTCGGTATTTCTACGAGAAATGAAGAGAGTTAGGGAAAAACATTTAGCACAGTCATATGTGGGTCCATGAGGAGCATATTCCAAAATTATTTTGAAATATATAGGGTGATCCCCAAAAAAATTACATACCAAAGTTATATTTTTTCTTATGGAACACCCTATATTTTTTTATATTTTTAGATACTATAGACAAAATAAAGGTGAGTTACTATTATATTTCCCATACTTAAAACTGACCGTTTCTGAGAAATTTTGAGAAATTTAAAAATACAGACCATAAGTTGAAAATTGTTTTCACCCTGTAACGTGTAACGAGCTGCTCGTTATTAAATGTACTGCTTAGCTCAAAGGTTAAAGTTAACTACTACATGAAATTTTTAATGCAACATTATACAGAGTGGCGAAAAAAATTGCCTCAAAATTTGGACACACATTTAATTAAATAACTTCTTAAAGTTGAATGGAACACCCTGTATTTAGTGGCGTAATTTGACGCAGAATTAGATTCCCTTCAAAACTATATTAGGGTACCCTATACCTATCTCTTCTGCTTTTTACACAAAAGGCGTTTTTATATTTTACTTATGAGTAATTTTTTTATCTTAAAAATGAAACACACTGTATCGTAATGAAAAGCTTAAAAAGCATTTTTGAAGTCATTTTATTGAAAAATTAAGAATCTCAAATAGTTTATTATTTTAATAAATGCTCAAAATGGTGTCCATTATTCTCGATGCATAGGCGAACTCTTTCTTGAAATGAATGCTGAACTCTGGATAACATATTTTGCGGTATGGAACGAAACGCATTTCTTATTCGTACTTTCATATCCTGAGGTGTCGTTGGCGGTGTATCGTGGATAATACTTTTGATATATCCCCATTAAAAATAGTCGGGACTTGTAAGGTCCGGAGACCTGGCTGGTCAGTTCTGTGGATCTCCTCGTTCTCAATATGAAGTCTAATTTGCTAAGAAACAAGTGAATTTAACATATTTCGCCTCAATAATTGAGACACGTGCATCTTCTTATTTTGAAGAATGCTTCAATATTTCAGAAATGGCAATAAATTTGAGTTTTTTACATTTGCCTGCATTTTACTTTAGATACACCGTAATTTCAAGAATTTAAACTTCTGCTTCTAGCGAATCTACGTATTCCTCAATAAAAATGTTTTTAAAAAGCTTTTTAAGCTTTTCATTACAATACAGTGTGTTTCATTTTTAAGATAAAAAAATTACTCATAAGTAAAATATAAAAACGCCTTTTGTGAAAAAAGCAGAAGAGATAGGTATAGGGAACCCTAATATAGTTTTGAAGGGAATCTAATTCTGCGTCAAATTACGCTACTGAATATGGGGTGTTCCATTCAACTTTAAGAAGTTATTTAATTGAATGTGTGTCCAAATTTTGAGGCAATCTTTTTCGCCACTCTGTATAATATTGCATTAAAAATTTCATGTAGTAGTTAACTTCAACCTTTGAGCTAAGCAGTACAATTAATCACGAGCAGCTCGTTACACGTTACAGGGTGAAAACAATTTTCAAATTATGGTCTGTATTTTCAAATTTCTCAAAATTTCTCAGAAATGGTCAGTTTTAAGTATGGGAAATATAATAGTAACTCACCTTTATTTTGTCTATAGTATCTGAAAATATAAAAAAATATAGGGTGTTCCATAAGAAAAAATATAACTTTGGTATGTAATTTTTTTTGGGGATCACCCTATATATTCCAAAATAATTTTGGAATATGCTCCTCATGGACCCACATATAACTGTGCTAAAAGTTTTCCCCTAACTCTTTTCATTTCTCGTAGAAATAACGAGGCGAATGTGGTGGGCCATATATATATTATATATATATATATATATATATATATATATATATATATATATATATATATACAGGGTGTCGCTGGACTTCCTTTTTGTCTCTCGGGAATGTATAGATGGGATCAAAATATTACCAGTACTTCATATAACTTTTGTTCCTTAAAGCCTCCGTTACCAAGTTACGGGACCTCAAAGTTACCAAAAGAAAAATATTTTTCTTTGATAACTTTCAAAGTGAATATTCAAAATCATCTAAATTTTGGTGATTGACTAAATTCCTTCGATGAGCTTTCATGCAGGAGTCAGTTGTTTTGCTACAAAGTCAGGAACGACATCCAACCTGAGATGTATACCATTATTCGAAAAGATTAATTTGTAATGAAAATAGAAATGATATGTACAATGTTCATAACGAATTTTTATCATGCAAACACGTTCACCTTACAGAACTCATGGTGTAAATAATCAATCGCAAGCCTCAAGAGCAAACAGAAATACAGATGCAGATGCAATGGAACATGTTCCAAAAATCTGAATGAACTCCAAAAAACGTTCTCCATTCAATCGGTCATGTAGAATGAATGATCCTATTAGATCCTATGATACCAGCCCAAACATTCACGTTGAATTTCCGTTGGTGTTTGGTTTGTTATATCCCATGGGGATTTTATTCGGCCCATATGTAGAGATCATGAGAGTTGATTACTCCATCTCTACTGAAACCCGCTTCATCAGTGAATAAAACTCGAGTAATGAAAGTCATATCCTCTCTTTGCTTATCCAGGAACCAATTGGCATATTCCAGTCGTGCTGGAAAATCTTCAGGTGTCATGGCATGTACCTTCTGGATGTGATATGGGTGGAGCAGTTGTTCCCTAATTATTCTATGAATAGTGGACTTAGATGTATGAAACTGTTCTGATAGGTTTCTGATGCTCATTGAAGGGTCATCAGGGACAGCTATCAATATTTTTCTCCAATACAACGGTAAGCACAGCCCTAGGAGCGCCTTTACCATCTCGTTTTGGCAAAACTGAACCTACAATAATATCGAAATAAAACAGCAGGCTCCAATTAATCATCCATTAGACATACCTGTCTCCCTCAAGCTGCGATCGACACGCTCGAACGTTTCTCTTGCTGGTAACGATCATTTGGGGAAATGCTCGGCACACAGACGACGGGCTTCTGCAGCATTACCAAATGCACGTCCATACAATGCATGTATATCTGCACATTCATTGAATGTAAACTGTTCGGCCATATCAAAACACTTCAAACTGTCCTATTACAATATTGACAATACAATGACAACGCACCACTCAACAAAACGAAATCGCATCCCAGTTGTCATTTTTTATCCACACTAAATTTATTTCTTTCTACAAGGTGTTTTTGTCAACATCTGTGGAAGAAATGGAACATAAATTTATTCACCGGATATTTTTCACCTATTCATGTGCAGCCGTTTTTGTAGTTTATTCGTTTGCTTTTCATCAGTTATGTCTTCCGATGTGCGTTTTTTCAGCTAAATTTATCTTCGGGTTAAAGATTTGCTCCCATGGAATTATACTTATCAGTGAAACTCCTCAACATTTAAGCTGTGAATACGAATTTGCAACATCCAAATGTTGAGTTTCATGAGATTCAGATAACACAACACGAAACGTGCTTATTCCACGCGTACATACAAAATATGGACTGAATTCGATATTCCATAGTGGAGTAGCTTGTTAGTTCAAAAACACCACGAATCTACATAACTTGATATTTCATTTGGAAAAATATCTACATTGTGAATGAAACTTTCAACTAGGTACTGTACGTTTTGTTCACTACTTTATTTTAGCATATTTTGTATTGTCCCTGTTATAAATGTTGTTGAATTAACGTTAGCATTAGTATTTCTACTGTGAAAATTCTTCATTTCAAATAATCGTGGACGATCGGGTTTGACGTCGTCGAGTAAAACCGCATTTTTATTAAGAATCGTTGCTCCGATCGACTTTCCACACAAGTACTTTTATTCAGAAAATTGTTTACGTAACCTTATTTTGTTGAAAACTATTGAAAAATTATCTGTCATTTCAAAGTTTTGGGGTGTGGACCATCGGAGGTAGTCCGTTCCTGACTTTGTAGCAAAACAACTGACTCCTGCATGGAAGCTCAACGAAAGAATTCATTTGTTTATTCAATCACCAAAATTTAGAGGATTTTGAATATTCACTTTGAAAGTTATCAAAGAAAAACATTTTTCATTTTGTAACTTTGAGGGCCCGTAATTGGTAACGAAGGCTTTTAGGAACAAAAGTTATACGAAGTACTGGTGATATTTCGACCCCATCTTTACATTTCCGGAAGGAAAAGAGGAAGTCCAGGGACACCCTGTATATTGTTATGTTTAGAAGTATGTTGAATAATCACATAGTTTAAATAAGGAATATAAATTTAAAAAAAAAACAAATAAAAAAATGTTCGTATTTAGTAGTCTGTGCTATGTTATTTTACAGTTTCTCTGAAGATTCTACCGTTTTTCTGAAACCCTATATAATATAAATTGATACCTATGTTTGGAATAAACATGTTTTCAACATAACAAGCATTTGCCATAATTTTAAAGGATTATAGAAACCAAATTATACTAATAGAATTTTGAGCACAAGCAGATAACAAAATATTGAAAGTTCGAACATACTCTATATGAAATTGGATCTGAATACAATAGCCAATGAGATGCCAGGAAAGATCGTGATGCAAAATTAGGAACTTTGGAAATATGAAAATCAGAAACGACAAAAGAATGATTTTTACATGACTTGTAAATAGTATGTGAGGTAGTTAGAAATGTTTCGAAAATATAAACTGCCAAATAAGTGAAAATAATAAAGAGTGCAACAAAAATTGCGGGAAAATCGAAAATTCGAGAAGGAAACAAATGTTGTTGGTATCAAGGGGGAGGAATCAACAAGCTAGGAAGATTGTGAAAAAATAATTTTTGGAAGAACCAAAGAAAAAATTCAATCTTGAAAAATCATCAATTTGTATTAGAAAAACAGTTATGTACCAAGACAACATGGGAAATAATATAAAGAATAATAGCAGGTAAAAGATCCCAGATGCAGAGTTAAGCTTTCCTTTTTTTTATTGGAGATTTACCAAGACGAGGCAAAAGCACAGTGGACAAAAGTAGCAGCAGTTTCCAGGAACCAGAGAAAGACCCAAACACTGAACATTCTCGTTACAAGAAGTCCCAGGTATTTTTTGAAACCATAAAAGCTACCACAGTGCAATTAAAAACAAAATTTTGATAGAACTTTTAACGAATTACTATATTGACCACATAACCTATAAAACTAGGTTGAATTTAACTTCAAGTATCACATAATTCCACATTTGCTGTATTTAATTGCTATGGAGCACTAATTAGGTTATTTATCGCAGACTAGGTAGTGGTAAGTTTTTCCCGAATAAAGGAAATGGTCATTTGATGAATCTCTGCATTATTTTCACTGTTTGAGCGACAGTGAATTGCTTTTTTCTGAATTTGACAACAAGAGCTACTAGAGTAGAACCACAGTAGAACCGACTTCTGAGATTCCATAGGCGTACCGATTGAGTTAGCTAAGGTGAAGGAAATAAGGTAAAAAGTAAATGGAAAGAAGGTAGAGTGCATAGCCGGAATATTAAATATTTATATGAGTATTAATTATAATACAAATTAAATGAATTTTCAAAAAAAAAAAACCAGCCTAAAAAAAATAAAAAAAAAAAAAATAAAAATAATACTAAAATAAAAAATATTAGTAAAACAAAAAAAATATTAATTTTTGTTATGATGTCTGATTGTGGAAAGTAAATACATAATAAATATAAATCAACGCATCATATATATATATATATATATATAAATATATTTATATATATATATATATATATATATATACTTCAGCGGATTTTCTTGGGGTTTCTGGTTCTTGGGAATGAGAAAAATTCAGTGATTCATAATTGAATTTTTAATGAATTTTTAATACGTTTCGTTTTGGGGCTCCAAAACTTCTTCGGTTACATTTGTTTTTTCTGAGAAGGGAGGTTATGGTTATGGCATGGTGTACATTATATTTCTGTTTACTCTTTCTTACCTAAAACACAAATCATTAACGTTCTTCATGTTGATATGCGATTGCTGCTATTTTTTTTGGGGTATTTACTTTTTTTTATTTTTTTTTTGTGGTTTTTTTACTTTTTGTGGCCAATTGGGCGGTTATAGTTGATTGAGCACTCATTGCTTCCTCTTTAATCTGACATTATTTGTTCTAGTAGCAAACATGTTGATTTACACTTATTTTCACTTTATATAAATAAATGATGCTTATTGTTCTGTGAACCATATTACTTGGCAGATCGCAGCGCAAAACTAACTTTCATAGACAGCTAGATGTCTTCATAAGGTTTATGACAGTTGTCACTTTTGGATTTTGTGTGTGTTGCCCTCTCTGTTTGTTATTTGGAATTTGATACATGGGGGTGGTTGTCCCTTGGGCTTTTTAAATTTATTAACATATAACACTGTTGTTTTGGGTTAACATGTAAAAACCACCAAAAAAAATTGAAAAAAGTAAATACTCCTAAAAAATATAGCAGCAATCGCATATCAACATGAAGAACGTTCATGATTTGTGTTTTAGGTAAGAAAGAGTAAACAAAAATATAATGTACACCATGCCATAACCATAACCTCCCTTTTCAGAAAAAACAAATGTTACTGAAGAAGTTTTGGAGCCCCAAAACGAAACGTATTAAAAATTCATTAAAAATTCAATTATGAATCACTGAATTTTTCTTATTTCCACGAACCAGAAACCCCAAGAAAATCCGCTGAAGAATATAAAACATAATGGTTCAAGAACCCACACAATCCAAACATATATGCATGGGTGAAAAAATGCAGAACTACTACCAATCAATACAACGAAGCTATGGTGATAACACAGTAAAATTGATGAAGAACTTCACCAAAATCTCAAAAAAATTTATAAACCAATCAAACAGAAGAATTTTCCTACTACGATGCAGAACCCAAAGAATTGTCCCCAAATTTCTAGATGTGAATCTTCCACATGTTTCCCTTTCAGTTGTAAACCTAAAAATTAAAAAAAAAAATCGCAGATAACGACATGCAAATCAAATCAACTAAAAAGGCCATTGAAAAAATCAAATCGAGCTTACACTTTCAACTTCCAACCCAGATATACAACAATTTCATTGATATAGAAACTCAAAAAAATTAAAAATTATTCAACAAAATTGAAGAAAAACATTTGAAAAAATTCCAATCACTTATATACAAAAACAACCAAGGAAAACTAACGTACAACCCAGATTGGCTAGAAAACAAAACTAACATCATAATACCAGAAGATGTCCAAGAAATACTCGCACTAGGCCCCAATTTTGCATTAGAAACAGAAAAAGACGACATTCCAATTCATGATATACTTGCCACAATAGAAACCAACATAAACCACCTCCATGAACAAGAGAAAATTGAATTCAGGTCAAATATATGTAACACTACAACAAATTTCAAAACTAAAAACGAACGACCAAATTTATAAGAAAAAGGTACTTAAACAGAAATTAAAAAAAAAAAAAATTTTAAAAAAAAAAATTGAAAAACAACCCAACAAACATTTTCCAAACAAAAAATAATAATCTAATGAAACATTGGGAAAAAAACGAATACATTTCGCCAACGGTTGCTTCTACACTAAAAATTCATAATGCTTTACCACCAAAAATCTATGGTTTACCAAAACTACACAAAGAAAACATGCCACTCCGACCAATTATATCCAGCAATCAATCGCCCTTCGAACAACTGTCAAAATTTTTAGCAAACATTCTAAGTAACATTACTTGCAAAAGTGAATATTTTATAAAAGACTCGTTCCATTTCAAATCACAAATAAAAAACATAACAATACCACCTAACCACATACTTATTTCATTAGACGTCGTATCATTATATACCAACATCCCACTAAAATTGGCGCAAGATATTGTTACAAAAAATTGGAAAAAAATCGAAAATTACACTTCATTACCACTCACTGAATTTCAAAATGCATTAGAATACACTCTCACTTCCACATATTTTCAACACAAAGATAAATTTTACAAACAAATAGAAGGCTGCGCAATGGGAGCAGCAATATCAAGTGTCATTGCACAGCTTGTCCTTGAAGAACTTGAAAACAACATCATACCTAAATTAAATTTCACCTTGCCCCTATATCGTAGATATGTTGATGATTGTATACTCATTATCCCAAGTGAAAAATCAAACTATGTCCAAGACATGTTCAACTCTTTTCATCCCAAACTAAAATTACAATCGAATCAGAAGAAAATAATAAAATCAATTTCCCAGACTTAACTTTACACCGATCGAACAATAAAATAGAAACAAGTTGGTATACAAAAAACACGTGGTCTGGCAGATATCTTAACTACAAATCAAACCATCCGTTATCCCAAAAAAAATCTGTCATAATTGGCCTAGCAGACCGAGCAATTTCCTATCCGACCCCAAATTTCGACACGATGCAATAGAAAAAGCAAAAAAAGCTTTAATAACAACAACTATCCAACAAACATGATAAATAATATTTTCAAAAACAGGATACATATATTTTATAACCAGGGGGAAAAAAACCCAAAACACCGTCAAATAATCGTCATATAGGACTACCTCACGTAAAAAGATTGTCAGAAAAAATATCAAATATTATAAAACCTTACAATCTACAAGTTGGACACAAAGGATATAACACACTTAACAAAACAACATGCAAATTGAACAATAACAACAACAGAATAAATGGACACAAATACACAAAAAATGCGGCAACGGCGTTGAATAAACATAAAAGAACAACCAATCATGAATTCAACTACAAGGATACAAAAATACTAGAACTGAAAAAAACACCAAAAAAGAGAATTTCTCGAGATGATACACATAAAACTAGAACCAAATTCACTAAACGATAAAACTGACATTAAAAACCTCAGTAAAACATACCATAATATCATTTAAATTCAAAATGCTCACTATCAATATTTTTGTCTTGTTTGTCTATCAATATTTCTATTTTGTTTGTCTAATTGTTGCATAATTCATAAGTACAAAAATAATCATTATCGTTCATAATTTTAAATTTACCACAATCACCGAAACAAAATCACAGAAAAAACATCAACAGATGGCAGCAAAAACAAAACACAATTACGTTTACCAGAGTATTTTAAAATTAGAACCATCTCTTCATATTGACTTTTGTCCACATGTTAACCCTAAACAACAGTGTTATATGTTAATAAATTTGGAAAGCCCAAGGGACAACCACCCCCATGTATCAAATTCCAAATAACAAACAGAGAGGGCAACACACACAAAATCCAAAAGTGGCAACTGTCATAAACCTTATGAAGACATCTAGCTGTCTATGAAAGTTAGTTTTGCGCTGCGATCTGCCAAGTAATATGGTTCACAGAACAATAAGCATCATTTATTTATATAAAGTGAAAATAAGTGTAAATCAACATGTTTGCTACTAGAACAAATACTGTCAAATTAAAGAGGAAGCAATGAGTGCTCAATCAACTATAACCGCCCAATTGGCCAAAAAAAAAAAAATTAAAAATAGCAGCAATCGATATCAACTAAAACGTTCATGATTTGTGTTTTAGGTAAGAAAGAGTAAACAAAAATATAATGTACACCATGCCATAACCATAACCTCCCTTTTCAGAAAAAACAAATGTTACTAAAGAAGTTTTGGAGCCCCAAAACGAAACGTATTGAAAATTCATTAAAAATTCAATTATGAATCACTGAATTTTTCTTATTCCCACGAACCAGAAACTCCAAAAAAATCCGCTGAAGAATATAAAACATAATGGTTCAAGAACCCACACAATCCAAATATATATATATATATATATATATATATATATATATATATATATATATATATATATATATATATATAAATATATATGAATAAGTGTGGGTGGTGCAAACGAAACCAATGCAACATTCGAAAAAACTAAAAATGAAGGTTGCTTCATTGATTTTCCAAGACAGGGTTGCCACATCCCACCATTCCCTGATGGGCTATCCCAATTTTTTTTTAAGTGCGAACCTATATTTTTTTTCATATTTGAAATTTACTACCTCCTTCCTCCACAAATCCTGAGGATTTGCAATTAGCCCTGGGTGTAACATTCTTTGTTCAGATGAGAGAGGAGCAAGCATTTTCCTAAGTTATATGTCATGAAAATCCATTTGAAAAATCATTTTGTATTTGCATTGTCAAATTATCATTCAGATAATTGACATACAATATATTCAGAGATCGTATTAACCCACGATTGATTCCACTTGATTGCAGAAAACATAGTCCAAGAGCAAATCAAGAGAATTGAATTAGTTTTCCATCACTCGAAAATCCCTGAAATTCTGGAATGAATCAAAGGAAAGCATTATTCTAAAACATATTTCTCCATGTTCGAATACTCAGTCGAGGTTACCCCTTCAGAATAACTCATTCGCCCTTGAATAAGTATATTAACAAAACCTGTTTCCCATCTATCCATATCTCTAATGGCTTTCTTGGATAGCAATAATCGATTACGAAGAGAGCTTTTTCTGAACAGAGAAGTTTGGCAGATTTCCATCATTCCTTTTATTCAGATTCAATCCAGTGGTGTGGTGTTTCACAACCTCAAATCCTCAACTATAGTGACAATGACTTGCATTTTTTATTCTCAGTACGTACCCCAGTAGCGAATGGTACACGAAATTCGCAACTAGTTTCCTAATGGAATCTGAAATATTTACTAAGTGTGCACCACTTTCACCAGTAGAATCCATCATTAGAAGCGATTCCGTGTCGTACAAATCAGTCGACCAACCCAATCGTATCTAGTGACCATGCTCTACGTACTTCAGTCTACTAGGTTGCAGCAATAGTGTTTGGCCGTCAGCTTCATGTACTTCGTCGGCCTCCAGCTTTTTCAGAGAATGAGAAGCACTGTGATCACCGCAATAATATTTTCCATTGGTTTCTGCTGAGTGAGTGGTAACGTAGAGTGGTATTCCCAAGTTTGAGGTCACCCATCCAAGTATTGACCGTGCCCCATGTCGCTTGAGATCTGACGAAACGTTTCTGCGCGATCATTCCTAGTGTTTGGGTATAGCTGCTAAGGATTTCGAGCAGTTCAGACAACGGTATCGTCCTATACACACGGAAGCACGGATGGGAATTTTTCCACGTCATAGAAGATCTTAACAGAACTTTGTTTTCATCTTTCGAAACTTTTTACGAATATTCTAGTATAATGAGCTGAAATTACTAGAATGGAAATATTTATTAGTTCAGTCACAAATTGTAGTCACTCTCCAAGGCCCAAAGCACAGAGAACGAATGGGTTGTATAGCTCAACATGGGGTCATATACGTATGGAATAGGCAAGTTGGTTATTTTATTGTAGGCTTCAGTCTGTGCGTAGTGGCTACGCGGTTCTCAATTATATATCGAGGACTGTGTAGTGAAATATATTCTTATTTTCCCAGGATTGTAATAACACGATTCAAATAATAATAAAACGCATAATAGATTTTTGTCGACAAGAATCTTTCTCACGCATCATCATCAGGAAGACCAGAAGAATTTAGAAACACAATTTCTAGAAGCAATCTCCCTTTGCAAAATTTTTTTACATTCATATTATACCATGGGATATGATATATTGATTTGTTTAAAAATATGAACAGGTTATTCATGAAATCAGATGTGGTATCAGCTGCGACTCAAACATAAACTCAAGTCACTATCTTTCATATTTATTGTGAGAAAGAGAAACATTCTCAATTTAATATTGAATATTGAATCAAATATTGTTCTGTTGATTTGATATCCACGATGAGAATGAAGTATTTCTGTGAATATTTATCAGAAATCAACCACTTCTTCGGCAGACGTCACGCTGGACATTGATCTCAATGTGATAGATATCCTGAAAGGACCCTTGTTCAGAAGAAAAAAATCTGAAAGTAAAAATTTGCATTTCCATTCAGATTGTCATGAGTTCAGTTCCAACGTTGATTTTTCAATTCACGGAAAAATCTGTCTATTCAGTATTCACTTGAGAATGTTTTCCTTTTTACCATGAATACATTCTAGAGGTTGATTTGAACGATGGAGGATAGTGACTCCACATCTGATTAAACTCACACCCTATTCATATTTTCAAACATATCAATCTATCGAACCAGAGGACAGGTTATAAACGCAGAGTAAGATTGCCTCTAGAAAATGTGTTTTTCAATTCTTTCGATCTTCTTGATAATCGTGGAAATGTGAAATATATTTCCGTTGACAACATTTTTTTGAAGACCTAGTGAATGCGATTTCAGTCTTCCATTAAAGTTGCAAATTATTTCTGGTTCTTCTCCTTGGAAAACATTTTTCCCGTTCCAAATACAACGCAGTGGCACCATTCGAACATATTGCAATTGATGTAGTTGAATATTCTCCTGTGACAAACACTACCAACAAATACATCCTTTTTGCTATGGAATTTTCCAGCAACTGCATGGAAGTCTATGCCTTTCCAGACCAGGAAGCTCCCACAATAGCTTGGACCTTGGTAAACATGTTCTCAACCAAGGACGAAATTTCGAGTCAAAGTTATTCCAAAAAGTTTGTGGGCTGATGCATTCCAATAAAACCGGAGCGCTCCACTCATAGTCAGATGGTCCAAAGATCTGAACAAACTATGGAACCGCATCTTTCCATGTTGATGGAACATACTGGGACAGTCACCTTTTTGCTGTCTACCGCCCGCTCAACTAACTTGAATACTCCTCTTATGTATCAGTTTGAGACTGTCGTTCCCTCAAAGAATATGTAAGTAATTCTACCACATTTGAAGCAGTTTTCTCTTGATTGGCTAGTAGCGCTACGATTTCTGAGTTCCGGTTTCTCTATTTTTGGGTCCAACACATGCATATTTTGTCACTTTATGTATCTTCCTGAAGTGGTTATTCCATCGATACTGACCTAATTCTCGGACTTGAGGTATCGAAAGCCGCTTCCTTTTGCAAGAAGCGAACCGAGCCTCAACTGTATTCCTTGAAGTATGTCAGTCTCATGGTACTTTGTATTTCAATATTTCCCGATCCGTCAATGAATACCTGCACTTCCACTTGTTCTTTGAATTCCACCAGGGCTTCTAGGTAGGTAAGCTGGATAAGTATCTGGACGTCTGCTTCAAACTCATGTAGACTTCCACCAAATTTCTGCACGCGTGTCCTCAACTGTGCCTGGTACAACTATTCCTAATGTTTGTCACCGTACCTTGATTCTAAAGCAGCAATTAGATCTTCATACCTGTGATTTTTGGTCTTCTGGGGTGGTCTATAACATTGCCAAAGCTCTCAAACAACTATAAGAGTATTAACTTTCCTCCATGTCTCATCCATTGGCTTTTGCTGCAGCTTCAAACTGCATACGATGTAGAGATCATGGTGACAGCCCATTACGGAATAGGGGGATGTGGCAACCCTATCATGGTTTTCGTATGCACCACCCACACTTCTCCATATATATATATATATATATATATATATATATATATATGAAGGTTGCTTCATTAAAAATCCAAGGCAACCGTGATAGGGTTGCCACATCCCACCATTCCGTGATGGGCTGTCGCCACGGTCCCTATATCGTGTGCAGTTTGAAGTTGCAGCAAAAGCCAATGGATGGGATATGGAGAAGCATGTGTGCAGAAATTTAGTGGAAGTCTACATGAGTTTGAAGCAGACGTCCAGAGACTCATCCAGCTTGCCTACCTAGAAGCCCTGGTGGATTTCAAGGAACAAGTGGCAGTGCAGGTATTCATTGACGGATTGAGAAATATTGAAATACAAGTAACCCGAGATTGACACACTTCAAGGAATGCAGTGAAGGTATGGTTCGTCGTTTCTTGGAAGTGGAAGTGGATTTCGATACCCTCGAGGTCGATATCGATCGAATAACCACTTCAGGAAGATACGCAAAGTGACAGAATATGCATATGCTGGTCAGAAAAATAGAGAAACTGGAACTAAGAAAAGTAACCTTCCAAAGATAATGCTAGTCAGGCTACAATTGGTTGAATCATGGTCAGCAGCTCTGTATGCCTTCCTAAAAAGTGGGAGGTGACTGACTATCGCAGCATTTCCCATCAACGTGAAAAGATGCTGTTCCATAATTTGTTCGGATCTCTAAACCATCTGACTATGAGTGAAGCGCACTGGTCTCATTGGAATGCATCAGCCCACAAAGTTTTGTCGCGGGTGGCGCTACCCAAAGTTTTGTCGAATTTTACAACTGTAATTCGTTATAAAATGGCATTATACACTCGTCATTCACAGGTGTGCAAGAGGTTAGATTACACCATGTGTATATAAAAAACTAGAGTTCAGAGAACACAAAAAAATTAATTTATGTTTTCTTTGAGGTTGCGGTCAATAGGAAATTTTCATTCAGATTGTTATAAGTCCATTTTCATCGTGGCTTTTTCAGTTCACAGAAAAATCTCTCTATTCAGTATTCACTCGAGAATGTTCTCCTATTCACCATAAATACATCCTAGAGGTTGATTTGAACGATGGGAGATAGTGACTCCACATTTGATTTAACTTCTACCCTATTCATATTTTCAAACATATCAGTCTATCGTACCAGAAGACAGGTTATAAACGCAAAGTGAGATTGCCTTTAAAAAATGTGTTTTCCAATTCCTGCGATCCTCTTGATGATCGTGAAAGTCTGAAATATATTTCCATTGACAAATTTTTTTTGAAGACCTAGTGAATGCGGTTCCAGTCTTCCATCAATGTTGCAAATGCTTTCTGGTTCTCCTTCTTGGAGAACATTTTCCCTGTTTCAAATACAACGCAGTCACACCATTCAAACATATTGCAATTGATGTAGCTGAATATTCTCCTGTGACGAACACTACCAACAAATACATCTTTTTTGACATGAACTATTTTAGCAAATGCATGAAAGTCTATGCCTTTCCAGACCAGGAAGCTTTCACAATAGCCTGGACTTTGGTAAACATGTTCTCAAGATTTGGAGTACCAAGGATGAAATTTCGAGTCAAACTTATTCCAAAAAGTTTGTGGGCTCATGCATTCCAATAGGACCGGAGCGCTCCACTCATAATCAGATGGTCCACAGATCCGAACAAACTATGGAACAGCATATTTCCATGTTGATGGAACAGACTGGGACAGTCACCTTTTTGCTGTCTACTGCTCACACTCTAGCTCGAATGAGGAGTCTTAATTTGGGACTGTCGTTCCCTCAGAAAATACGTAAGTAATTCTACCACATCTGAAGTAATTTTCTTCTGATTGGCTAGTAGCGCTACGATTTCTGAGTTCCACTTTCTCTATTTTTGTGTCCAACATATGCATATTTTGTCACTTTGTATATCTTCCTGAAGTGGTTATTCGATCGATACCAACCTAATTCTCGGTCTTGAGAAATCGAAAGCCGTGTCCACTTCCAAGAAGCGAACCGAACTTTCACTGCATTTCTAAAAGTCTGTCAATATCAGGGTACTTTGTATTATGTATATTTCTAGATCTGTCAATGAATACCTGCACTGCCACTTGTTCTTTGAAATTCACCAGGGCTTCTAGGTAGGCGAGCTGGATAAGTCTATGCACGTCTGCTTCAAACTCATGTAGACTTTCACGAAATTTCTGAACACTTGTCCTCAACTGTACCTGGTACAACTATTCTTAATGGTGGTCGCCGTACTTCGATTCTGAAGCAGCAATAAGGTCTTCATATCTGCGATTTTTGATCTTCTGGGGTGGTCTATAACATCACCAAAGCTCTCAAACCACTAAAAGTGAAGTACTTCTCCTCCATGTCTCATCCATTGGCTTTTGCTGCAGCTTCAAACTGCACACGATGTAGAGACCATGGTGACAGCCCATGACGGAATGGTGGGAAGTAGCAACCCTGTCACGGTTGCCATCATATCATATATATATATATATATATATATATATATATTATATATATATTATATATATTATAACCTTGTATAATATTAATCGATACCTATGTTTGAAATAAACATGTTGCCAACATTACAATCAATTGGCATAATTTAAAAATTTTTAGAAATCACAAGCAGATAGCAAAATATTAAAAGTTCAAACATCCTGTATATGAAATCGGATCTGAACACAACAGCCAATGAGATTCCAGGAGAGATCTTGATGCAAAATTAGTAATTTTGAAAATATAGAAAAGCAGAAACGTCAAAAGAATTATGGTACATGTATTGTATATAGATTATAAGGTAGTTAGAAAAGTTTCATGAATAAAAACTGTTAAAGAAGTGAAATTGATGAAAAGTGCTACAAATGGTGTGTCAAAATCGAAAATTCGAGAAGAAAAACAAAATGTGTTGGTATCAAGGGGACAGAATCAACAAGCGAAGTAGATGGTAAAAAAAATTATTTTGGAAAGAAGCACGTTGAAAATTTAAATTTGGAACAATCAAACAATTTGGAATAAAATCAATTGTTAGCCAAGAAAACATTAGGAAAATATAAAGAACACAACCGGATAAAAAAACCACAAATGCAGAGTTAACATTACCTTTGTTTCATTGGAAATTCATAAATGAGGAGAAATCCCAGTTGACGAGAGCAGCTGCCGTTTCTGAGAACAGGAGAGAAACCGAAACGCTGAGCAGTATGGTACATGATATCCCAGGTATTTGTTGAAACCATAAGAGTTGCCACAGTGCAATTAAGAACCTTTGAAACAATTTTCATAGAACTCTTCACGAATGACTATATACACATAACCTACAAAACGAGGTTGAATTAACTTTATTATTCTATAATTTCGTTTTTTTTTACTGTATATACTTGTTTCTGAAGCTCTAATTCGGTTATTTATCGCAGACTAGGTAGAAGTTAGCTTTTCCTGGATGAAAGAAATTATTATTTTGATGAAATTCTACTTTATTTTCAATGTTTCATCAACAATGAATTGCTAATTACTGAAATTGACGTCAAGAGGGCTCCACAGTAGAACCAACTTATGAGATCCATAGGCGTACTGATTGAGTTAGCTGAAGGTGAAGGAAATGAGGTAAAGGAAAGAAGGTAAAGAGCATAGCCGGAGATATTGAATATTTATATGGGTATCTATTAATCAATATATATTGAATAAATCTTAGAAAAAAAGAACTAGCTTAAAGATTTTGGAAAAATAACAAGGGTACCAAAATATTAGTAAAACAAAACAAACAAAAACAAAAATGATCTATTTTTGTTATGATGAATGATTGTGGAAAGTAATAAACAAATATAGAATAAAATATAAAAACGACCGCAATCAACGCATCATATATATATATATATATATATATATATATATATAACATTTGATTGCACCGAAAAGTATACAACTGGTCATATACGTGAAAATTTTGCGTCTGCTTGCGCACCGATATGCTTGACTTCATATACTCACATGATATACGTCATAGACTTGACTTTTATATGGTTTATATATTGGGGTAATAACTTGCGAGTTATGAAGTCAACGTTTTCTTAGGGTTATCGCGTGATTTCATTATGAAGTTGGCGTGTTGGTAGAATATTATTATAACTACTGGTTTATAGGTGGCGCTTCATGGTCTTGTTTACATCAACTATCGGTTCTTAGATAATGAATGATGGATTGGTAGCGCAGGAATTCATGACATAATAGTTGAACGAAAACAGGAAGGGCTGCAGAAATGAGCCATACTCAATTACTAAATCACTAACAAATTGTGCACTATTATATATTGAAATTATAGATAATGCTCAGACCAATGAACAGATTAAAACTCACCATCCCAATATTCAATAAACTACATTTTTTGGCGCAACAATCTAGATATCTCTATTATTATCGGGCGAAGTTGAGGAGGTTTATCGATCAGTTCACTTGGTCCCCTGGTTCATAAACATAATTTACATTTTCAGAAGTACCTACCTATATCAATCAAGATTCCATTCATCCAGTCATGCTTGGATATCAAATTCAATAAGCAATAAGTTCATAACAATACTTACTAACCTACCTGAATATCATATCTTGACTTTCTCATAATGTATATTCATTACAAGATCAGTATCCAGTTCATTTCAAAGTAAGGTTTCAACAAATTATTTTTCTTGAAGCGATCAGTCATAGCGAACAACGCACGACAAGTTATCACAATAACCTAGGTAGGTAGGTAATATTTTTCAACACTTCCATTTTCCGAAAGGAAGTTGCCTCAATATTGAGATGGATTAAGAAAATATAGTATCAATTTTGATATCGAGTTACACCAATGGAACACAGAAAAATATATTAGATCTATGATGGCAGAATAAACAAAAATATAAGGAAAATTTGGCGATTTGGAATTATATAAGACAGCAATTATTCTGAAAACCACTTTTTTATGTCGAATTACTGATTTTTATGTCGGGATATTCTTTAATTGGAGTTAAGGGATAAAAAAAGTAATACCTACTACTTCAATATCTTCATTAATCAGGATTCAAAGAACAAACACTCAAAGTATCTTTACCAATAATTTATAACAAAATAACTAGAAAACGGAATTAATTATCATAACAGACTGGGAGGAATCGGCGCATGAGTACCGAAAACTATTCCACCTCAATTTTTTTTATACGATCCTCTTTAAATTGCCCTGCTGATGATATAAATGCATGTTGCCATGGGGCAACCCCGTGCCATATTGTTTAAACCGAAATTGTTTGAACAATTGCAAGGAATTGTTAATTGAATGAAAAATGTCTTATTCCTCAAGACAGCGACTACAAAAACCTATACAATAGGTGTATGGCTGGCTGGATAGGTGTATGGCTGGCTATCAAGAATGTTGCAGATTTCTGTCTTATTGCAGATATTTCTATCCTAGGATTCAGGATGACATTCATTGGTACTGTTTTAGTTGCGCTAGCTGTTTTGGGATGGCGTTAGCTCAGTTCTGCTGATTCCATCCCATCAAATGCTCTGAAATTGGATTGATATTGATCATTACAATCAGGGAACGCAGACATTAGTTATTGTCTGCTTGACCCACCCTCTACTGATGAGTGGCAAATATGCCGAAACCGGGCTACAAGTGGTCAGCCTGAGTGATGTGGTTAATATTGATCCATTTTGCAACAAAAATTTGCAAAAGTACCATGTAGGACTTTGCACGTTTATCCATCGGATGTCATTCAACGTCCGTCAAGGCATTAGCCAGGGAAGTAGTTGTTTTTTAATGGATATGCGACCAACATACACCCAATGTATAGGTTTTTGCAGTCAGCTGTCTTGAGGATTAAGACATTTTTCGTTTTCAATGATATGAATATCAATTTATTTTTCCTTTGTTAAATCCACTTTTCTCGAGTGGTATAAAAAAACACGTTTTCCTCTGGATATCGATTTTCCGAAGTACAGTTCGCAAAACAACAATGTTTTGTTGGCATTGTAGTAATAAAAAAAATATTTTTTATTTACTTAATTACTTCAAATAATCCAACTGCATCACTTAAATACCACTATCTCAAATGGAGAAGGTTTGATGTTTGTCCCTATCACAAGTGCTGCCTCTCGAAACAAATTTGCCACACTATTCTCAGGAAAAACAAAGAACGAAAAAGGTACGTTATATTAATGAAAAACTACATCAAATCAGTGGTCGTCAACATTAATTTTGAGCCGATGACGGGTGTAATTAATGCAATGAACGGTTGTACGTAAATTTTCTTGTTGATTAAGTTATGACTGTTGTACGCTGAATCAATGAATAATGGTCATGGATCTATGTTTACCGGTTATTAATATTACGAATGGATTTACATTAGTTTATGGTTGTTGTACGTTGAATCAATAAACAGTGAGCATGTATCTATGTTTGCCGGTTATTAATATTACGAATGGATTTACATTAGTTTATGGTTGTTGTACGTTGAATCAATAAACAATGAGCATAGATCTATGTTTGCCGGTTATTATTATTACGAATGGATTTACATTCGTTTATGGTTGGTGTACGTTGAATCAATTAACAGTGAGCATGGATCTATGATCTCCGGATATTAATATTACGAACGGTAAACATTAGTTTACGATTGATGTACATTAAATCCATTAACACTAAGCATGAATATGTGAGTGCCAGTTATTGATATTATGAATGACAGACTTAGTTTATGACAGCTGTACATTGAATTAATAACCAGTAAGCATGGATCTATAATCGGCTATGATTGATATTGCGAACGATAGACATTAGTTAATGATTGTCTACGTTGAATCAATGAAAAATGAGCATGAATCCTATGTTCGCCAGTTATCGATGTTACGAAGTTCATTGGTATTCAGCAGTAATAGTCTTCGTCAAAGATAATGTTATTTAGCAGTGGTACAGTCCCTGTCAGAAATAATGTAATTATTTTTTACGAGTAGAATAATCAATTTTTCAATTTAAAAAAACCCATCATCGACTCAAAATTATCTGGTACATCCACTGATTTGATGTGCCCCTCTGAATAATAATTAATCCATTTACAGGGCAGTCGCAAAAAACTGGATTTTTTTATAATATCCAATGTTTTTTCATTTATTGTTAAAATCTAATTGTATCAAAAAAATTATTTATTTAATCTTTGTTTAATAATGTCAACCAAAAACGTTTTTGAAATATCAAAAGACACAAAATAATCGACTGATGAACTAAGACAATATTTAAAATACAAATATTTACTCACCATAAACATTTTCTGTAAAAATTTATGAATATTGCCCGGGGAAGTAGTTGTTTTCTGTTAGACATTCACAAAAAATAACTTCATTTCAATCGTGGATTTTTCAATTCACAGAAAAATCTTTCTATCAATATTCAATTGAGAATGTTTCCCTTTTCAACATTGCCCTTTCCATTCCAAATAATACTAAAGTACCCATTAATCATTTTTGAGATAGATTATTTTGTGATTTCAAAATCAATAGAGGGATAGACAAAAATGCAACAGTTGAAGTTGACCACTTCTGTAATGAAGTGGGGTGGAAGCAACTTGTTCTTCTACTGACAAAGAAAGGATCACATTATTTTGTGGAAGGTTTAAAACCCAGAGAAAGATAGCGAACAATCTCAAAAAGGGTTTTTTCAAAATAAAGACGTGCTCATTGCGTAATTTGATTTCATTTAAAAAAAGATTCACAGATCATATGAACCTTGGGGCTCTCAAGGGGGACCTTATGTTTATAAAAGCCTTTTTCTAGGAAGTTCCAGAACATTTTGCTTTCCTGTGGGAAGTCTAAATTAAAAAAATAAATGATTTTAAAACATGTATCGACAACCTTGATGATATGAGAAAATGTATAGCGAATATCGTCAAAGTAGACACATATGCTTGAAATATTGGAGATTTCATCACCAAGGCATAATATGAAGGGCTGATTTTTTTTTGCTTTCAAATTCATTATGTGCTCTTCAACTTCTTGCTGGGTTTAAGCACAAAATAAAAATGATTCCTGTGAATCTTTGATTGTATTACTTTGTGTGGGTTATCTTACCAGTAATATTTTTGAGCAAAACTTGGTCGATGGCACTAAATATCCATGGATAGCCCATAAAACTGACGCGTATTTCCCATCTAAAAAAAAGTTATTATATAAGATATAAGTATGTACCTAAACATATAACAGAAAAATTAATGATGGAAAATTAAGGGATTTTAAAAAAATTAAGGCCTAAGCAATTAATTTATTTATCAATTTTTGGTTCTGAGATTCAATCTTTGAAAACTCACTCTCATCACAATTATCTTTCACAGATTTTTCCAACAGGGCTTCTGCAGCTCTATCCTTGATGTGCCCGTCTTTCTGCAGGAATGCCACTATGTTGGAAGAACTTTTCTCCCAATTATTCAAAAATAACTCCCCATTTCCAAAAGAAATCTCATAATCTATATCAACCTGAAACAATTTCAATAAATAATGTGTTGGAAGCCTTGTAAAAATACGTATTATCTCAACAAGTTCGCAAAATTACAGGACTTGAAGACTCACCTTTCTAAAATGCTTTGAGTTGTGTATTCCTTTAATCTGGTACAATTTCACAACGCCACAGAAACGCATCCACCCCTTTCAACTTCTTAACGTCGACTGAATAAATAAAACCTGAGTTATCGGAAAATGAAGAATTGGCGTCAAAATTAAGTGCGCATATGAGACCTTTTTGTACTATTAATGTTTGGGGTGATTGTTCTATGGTCAGGCAGCATTAATTTGGCGCGTATTCTAGAAGATAATGTTTGGTTCCGTAAAATCAACGTTAAGTGTTCATTGAATCAATGAAGACCTTTTATTATTTCTTTATGTTTGCTGTTGATGGATCTATAACGGAAAATGTATTATTTTAATGATAAACATATATTAATAAACATCAAATGGATTTTTTCATCATATGAATTTTTCATGTTTTGCGGTCATTGTTTGATGTTGGCTCGTTCATTGTTTCAGTGTCTTGAGATATTAGTCTATAAATAATCGATTCGTAATATTAATGTTGAAAAAATTGACGACCACCGTTCATTAATTATACGTACACAATTTCTTTCTGTGAAGGCTCATTATGTGCGATGATGCTGACTCAATACTGCGTCTTTTTTTACTTGTTCTGGAAACTCTTTGGAACCCAGGTGGCTGGATGACCATGCCTGTCCTATTTGCTCTTGCAACAATGTTGCAACTGCTTTGTTGAGTTACTGCTTTTAGTCCAAGAATGGGCTGCAGAAAACCTGTCCGATCAAGTAACAGAAAAAAATGTTTTTATTATGTTAGTACTCACAGCAAACATGAAAGAAAAATCATTGACTGCCTGGGCAAACATTGTTCATAAGTTTTGTATGGCCGTTTTTGGAAGAAGCAAGCATTCCAATGTACTAACATATTGGAAATACTCCAACACTTATTATCTTTCCAGTTGGCCAAGCCTTCTAAGGCACCAGATTATGAAACTGGTTAACTAAAGGGAGCGTGGGTTCAAACTCAAGCTCTGGCAGTTTTTTTTAAATTTTTTTCTTCGAAATAAAAAATGATTTGTTTGGGTCGAATATTCGTCCCAAAACAAAACGTTTCTCATTTCTAAGAGCTGGCTGCAGAAAACCTGACCTATAGAGTAACATAATGAAATGTTTTCACGAGTTTTCATTTGATTTCACCTATTAATGTATGTTTAGTTCAAATCTTGCAAGTGAATTGTGGCCCACTTCTGGTTACCCGATTAACGTGAAATTTGGCAGGTGACAATTTATTATGGAGTTTTTGCCAAAATGGCGGACCAGTTTTGTGATTATGGTTCGATTCCATTCAAAATTGGTATGTGGGGGTTTTTGGGGTCGGACATCATATCATGATTTCTCAGTCGAAATTCATGAATCTGAGATGGCGGTTCCAAGAAGACGACGTGTTTTGTTATCGTGGTCCGATTCCATTCAAATTGCTATGTGGATTTTTGGGTGTCATAGATTATCAATTTTGGTCAGAATTCAATAGAATGTGAATGGCTAAAAAAATTAAATAAAAATAATTGGGAAAAAAATTAAGACAAGCTTTCATACAAATGCACTAAAAGTAAAAATGATTCTTTAAGGGTTTGATACAGGTTATTCTGTGAGTAGCAGATTCAAAAGCTTACCGCGAATATAAAATAGGTATTCTTGCGCGGCAAGATTTTAAATCTGTTACTCTGTCAAACAATTGAAGAAATGATTTTTTGCTTTTTTTCTATAATCACAAAAGTCATCGCCATCTTGAATTCGTGAATTCTGACAAAAAAATCATGATCTGCCAAATTTCACGTTGATCGGACAACTAGAAAAGTGGGTGAAAGTTCACTTGCAAAATTTGACCTGAACATACAAATGTGAAATTAAATAAAAGCTTGTAAAAACATTTCATGCTGTTACTCGATCGGCCAGGTTCTCTGCAGCCAGCTCTTAGACATGAGAAATGATTTGATTTGGGACGAATATTCGCTCCAAACAAATCATTTTTCAATCTCGAACGATAAAATAAAAAAAGCTTTTAGAGCTGGCGTTTGAATCCACGCTCCCTTTCGTGAACCAGTTTTTAAATCTGGTGCCTTAGACGACTCGGCCAAATGGAGACATAGTGAAGTATTTCCAACATGTTATTATATTGGTATTGTTACTTTCTCAAAAAAACGCCATACAAAACTTATGCACAACATTTGCCCCGGCAGTCAATTATTTTTCATGTGTTTGCTGTGAGTACTAACATTCTGAAAACATTTCATTCTGTTGGCCAGGTTTTCTGCAGCCCGCTCTCAGTCTATTAGAATGCCTTGGATTCTGGATATAACATATGTCTGCGATACAGAATCACATTAACGAACTTATCCAACTCCCAAGTTCTTCTAACACATTTATCCAATATCATTCTGATAACACTGCTTTGTTTACAAACAAACTGGTACCTACGTTATATGCATGTTATATCAAAAAATCACCGCATTAAATGCAGTAATTGGCGAGGCAGTTTGCAACAATATTGCAAAGTCAAAAAGGACATCTTAGTCAGCATTCAGCCACCTGTACCCCAAGAAGCATCCAGAATCGAGAACAAGACAAACCTATGAAAGGATGTCACGACCAGAAGAGCGTCACTTTTATTCCAATAGTTGTCACTTCTATTCCCGTAGTCGTCCGTGTATTTTCATATACGTGAATCCTATAACAAATTGGCGCAGTCGGTAGGATTCCTGCAACACCCCAAAATATCAGGGTGGTGGTTTTCAAACCTTCAAGAAGCAAGAACCCAACGCAAGACGAGAAGACGGTCTCTGTGGCCCTGAGACACACGCAAAAAGGGGCTCATCCCAGGGTAGCAACGTCCATACAGTCGAAAGCATTTCATCGATCGTCTCCCAATAACAAGCGAAACAAGAAGAAAACCAACTTAGCAAGTAAGTAGAAAGAAAAAAGAAAAGACAAGAAGACGGTCTCGTGGCTCTGAGAAACACGCAAATGCTCATCCCAGGGTAGCAACGCTCACACAGTAGAAAATAATTCATCTTCTGTCACCTAGCCATGGAAAAACTAATTGCAACTCTACCTACAAAAAACAAATGTGGACTGTTTAAAGAAAATCGAAAATTATTTCCCCAAGAAATAAATGAATTCTTCATTAATTTTTTCAAGTCATTGAACCCCCTGAAGAATTTCAACATTTTATGAAATCAATGTCAAAACTGATACAACTCTCAACTTTGAGGAATAATGATCTATTTGTTTACAAAACATTATATTATATTAAACTAACGCATTTGGGTGTGATGGGCTGAACATCAAGCTGATTAAACTGTGTTGCCCATATATAATACAGTACATACCCCATATCATTAATTACTGAGGTAGGGCGGTACTGAAAGTCCTACCTAAGAAGGCAGACCCTGCGGAATACAGACTTGAGAGCAATAAGCATCCTACCAACATTGTCGAAGGTTCTAGAAAGAGCTATTGAGTCAGAACTCTGGGGTCACTTAACGAAATTTTCAGTAGAAGGACATCTCTATACTGCCAATTTATTTCATAGAATAATAATCAATAAAACCCCCTCCCACCTACACAGGAAAATAATGTGAGATTCAAAGGTACCTTAACACCTCCTGCTTTCAGAACAGAAACTTTCAAGTGCTCATTCTCTTATCAGATACGTAAAATATACAACGAAATTCCTCGTTCAATAAAAAATGAAAGTATCTCACGTTTTGAAACGCAATTCAAATCATATCTCCTGCAAAATGAACATTAAACTCCTCCCCACACTGCTATACTCATTTTTCTGCTCTCGCTTTTTTCACTTTTTTCTTCTTGAGTAGATGAAACATAATTATTATTAATTAATAATGTAACATAATTTTAATATTTTCCCCTATTTCTCTATTTCCTTCATAACCAATGGGACTCTATTATTATAAATTTTCTTCATTTTTATATAATGTGATACTATTTTCATCATTTATTAGTATATGAATTACTATTAATGATAAATGACACTACAGTACTATGAAGGTTGAGTGAAAGAGCAAGTTTCGTGAGTGTTCTATTCACGAAGATTGAACTCTGCCTTTTATTTTCAATCAATATATAATTGCTATCATTGTAGAAGTTTTTTATATTTATTTGGTTGGAAAGTAATAAAGACGTTTATTATTATTATTAAGTAACATATGATCATCTTTTTCCAGTCATTAGATTTCAGACGTTTCATACAGCTGAAACAACTGAAACTACTATTAATTTTAAGAAAGTCCTATTTTGTTTATCCAGAACAGTGATATACCCCATATTCATCAAATTTCTCCCAAGTCTCATTGAAAAGTGATTCACAATGTCTGTCTCTGACACAATGATCATGATAATGCTCATGACCAAAATCAAGACGAAAATGAGCCCGAAATTAAAACCTATAAACTCTCATAAATATTTTCAATTGTACCCGAATATGACGGAGATCCAATCTCCTTGAGTACCTTTTTGAATGCCTGTGACCATGCCCAACATATGGCAATGGTCAACAAAAAAACTCTTTTGACTATTCATATCCGAAATAAATTAAAATCGAAGATATAGCCCAATTGTTAAATTCTCGAAACCCAGAAACATATGCAGATATAGAAAGTCTTTTGAATGCCCACTTTGGTGATACACAAGATTTAACATCACTCATCCAAGATTTGCAAAGAATAAGACTAGGAATTGGCGAAAACGCTCTCGCTTTCTTCTCTAGACTACAGACACACAACGCAAAAATGCTTTCGTGTATTCAAAAATCGAATTTGGCGCAAACACAAAAAGCGGCACAATCCAATCTAATTGAATCGATGGTACTTAATACTCTATTAACCGGATTAGAACCAAATCTCGGACATATTATTCGTGCGAGTAACCCAATAGACATGGTGAAAGCATCCCTCAGAATGAAAAAGGAACTCCAACTATCCTATTTTGAAACCCAAAAATGAGGGAAATCCAATCGTCCTACATGTTCTTTTCAACCAAGAAAATTACTAACTACTCCACGAGTTCAATATTCAACTTTCAATAGAAACCCAAATCCCAATTTTTCATATTTAAATCAAAATCCCCAATTTTCAAAGCCCTCATTTTACCAAAATCCAAATCAAATTCAATAGGAAAAACCAATTTTTCCAAAAGGATTCCAGAACACTCGGACACAACAATTTCCAAATCAACAACCAATTCAGTTTTAACGAAATGAATTCAAACAAAATTCATCGCAAATGATACCCATTCAATCAAATCAAATAAGACCTTCTGTCATCCAGAAAAATCCGAATTATCAATAAAATTTTCGGAATCAAGTCCCGAATCATACTTTCCATCTGACATTGAAAATTATTATATGTTATGTTATGGTGAATCGTACGAAAACAATTATGATTATTCAGACAAATTGCAATCCCAGGATTTTTACCCGCGCATAGATCGAGACAAGCCGCCTATTGTAGAGGAAATTCCAGACGATCAGATTATGAACAACCTTACGACGCAAACGAATTTACTAGAAATACAAAACAAACAACCGGAGAAGATTAATTGCACGAATACAGTGATATCTCAATATCAAAACCCATCACAAATCAACAATTACCAGAAATTCATTTGAATACAGTGAACACCAATATTTGTATTATATTAATGATTCTACAGGAAAATTAAAAAAAATTGTTGATACTGAGCAGAAATTTCAATTTTTAAACCACACGTCGTAGAAAAATATCATTATTATCGATCACCTGAAAATTTGTCTGTACAAGGTATTAGTAATGAAAAAATTGTAATTAAAGACCTGAAGACCACCTGAAACTTTATATAATGAAAAGAACTTAATACAAATATATCCGAAATTTAATAATCGAATCTCTATTGTTATCAAATTGCTAGACAAAAAACGGAGCGCAGTAAAGAAAACTAAAATACGCTTCGATAAAGATATAAAACATGATCCCCCTGACTAAAAGGTAGGAGATAAGCTACGTTAAAGAGAGTCAGATTGGAAATAAACTTCAAAACAAATTCAATGGACCCTTTCAAATACTTGCAATTTAAACAAATTTAGCTCTTTTAAAAAAATTTGTAAAAGAGCAACAATCAAAAATGAATTTTGACAGAATGAAACCTTATTCTGAATAAATTCCTTTCACATAAAAATGCTATTCCTCGCAGTTAATGCAGTAATAACAGCGATGGCATTCGAACAATACGACACGACGTGGTCCCAATCAACAATATCATAGGTATTTATTATCATCAAAGGGATAATCTCTCTCTCTCTCAAATGAATTAGATATTTCAAATGATATATTGGTCATAGATTCAAAGGTAAAAATTTTAGAAGTCTGCGAATCACTTATGGAAAGCTACTTATTTATTGAATCATATTTGGACACTTTGGATTCAATATCAGGTTAGTTCTCTGGTCAACTGGTCAATCACTTTGATTCAAAAAACTATTTTTGTTCAACAACTCATTAGTTTTTGTTGTGCTCATTCATACCTTTACATTTCCCTCTGTGCAACAATCAAACTACAATGCCAACCCCACCCAATTCTATATCAATTGATTACAAAATGTCTTTTCTATGTTCGTTAATTCCACGATTTTTCGATGGAAATAGAATAGAACTACACGAATTCCTCAGTACCTGTGACAATGCTAATTGATTTGCAAGTGATTCTCAGAAATCTGCTCCCTTAGCTTTCATAATATCAAGGCTCACAGGCAGTGCAAAATCTCAACTTTCAGGCAAAGAGTATAATAATTGGGTAGAGTGGAAAGATATCTTGAATAAGTTGTATGCTGATAAAAAACATAACAGTCAACTAATGGAAGAATTGTATACGACGTGACATAATTTCAATGAATCAGTTGTTAGTTTCCACGCAAGATTACATAAATTTGTAACACGAGTAATCAACGTAATAAACGGTCAAAATTATACTGAAAAAGTAGGTCGTATCGAAACAGTTCGAGAAATAGCATTGAATCGGTTCATATACCATTCTCTTCCAGACTTTTCTAGAGTTTTTCGTTCACAAGGCGGTGATAATTTAAGTGAAGCACTAAATGTAGCTCTAGAAAAAAAAAAGCTCTCCAAACGAATAACCGTTCACCAAAACCCCACACTTCAAAGTTTTGCACCATTTGTAAGCGTGATAATCATTCAACTCGAGATTGCAGGAAGAAAAGTAATTTCAACCCAACTCAAAACAATTTTCAATATGCCGATAACGTCCCATCTCAAAATAATCCGCAGAATTCAACATTTTCTCAAAAATGTTGTCGTTATAGCAAAAACTACGAACATTGAATACAAGAATGCCGGAAACGAGCATTCAATAATCGGAATAGAAATCAAAATGCGAGTATAAGTCCATCCAATATCAATTGCAGAAGCTGTTTCTATAGGGAGCAAATAAAAACTCACTTTGCTAACACGAGCGTATATGCGAAGAAACGGAACGAAAAATAATCTGTACTACTTGTATACAGTCTCCGTTGGCACAAAGAGCCCGCTGGTCAACGTGGACTTAAGTGACTGCTGTCTGTTCTACAACCGATTCGTCTGGGCCAATCAAGTCGGACATCAATGTGTGTCTATACGATGGGAGGTCATAAATCAAGCGTTATATTTGCGTTTCAATAGCTCTGAGAGATTGAAAACCAGTAGCGTCTGTGGTCTTGGTGTGTGCCGATCGAAATACGTTTTAGGATTTGTATCTGTTACAGAATAACCTAGATCAAACAATGAAAGAAATTATTTTTCTTTCTTGATGTATTTGTATAAATAAAAGCTTGTCTTTAAGTTTTTTTCATTTTTCATTATATATAAAGTATTTTTAAAATCTTAAAATATCTAAATAGAATCAGTTATCTCCGCCACTGCTGCTCACAGGATTTCGCCGCAAGACTTTTTTATGCTTCTGCAATTTATATTGAGACAACTATAATTCCAATGAACACATCAAATCAGATCCATTTAAATTCGAATCTGTCCCAGATCAGCGACGTATCTGCGGACTCTTAAATCAAACCGACGAAGTACATACCTAGTCAAATTTTGAAATAAATAAAAATACCGATTCAATAACAAATCCAAGTGACATTTCAAACTCGAATCAAAATCCGAATCAAAACCCAATACCAACTCTCAAATCCATTCCAGATTCAACAAAAAACTCTCTCAGTATTTTGGTAACGAATGGTTACACCTCGTTTATAAAAATCAGATGTCAAAATGTAGATTTTGAATTTCTCATTGACACTGACGCAAATGTTTCATTACTGAAGAGTGATAGGTTGAGACGAATTGAATATTCTTTCAACACTAATGAAAAATTGACAATAAGTGGTCTCAGCACGAATTCCCCCTTTTCTACAGAAGGAACAGTCCTCAGAGCAATAAAAAACATATTGCTCTGAGGAACAGTCAAATTCAATTTTCAAGAAAATGAACACAACTTTTCAATGAAATTCAATATCGTGAAACAAGAACGAATATTTCTTTTGATGGAATCATAGGAAATTATTTTTTTTCCAACAGGAATCAGCTGAAATAAACTAGAAAAATTTCAATTGAAAATAAAATCAGGCCCTTCAATTCAAATGCATGTCAAAAAAACTAAAACCTGAAATTAATCACATTCCTTTGATTTTACCCCCTAGATCAGAAACCTAATACAATTCGATATATTGAATAAAAATCTCACAGAAGGTATCTGTCCAGAAATAAAACTTCATGATGGCATGTATCTAGCAAAATCTATTGTCAAAGTAGAGAATGAAAAAGTTATCACAACTATTTCAAATACTCTTGACAAATCTATGAAAATGCAAAGTACTGGTATATACTTGAAAAACTTTTCCAAAATAGAATATTTCGTTGGAATCCACAGAATCTCACGATGGCCCCAAAATATTACAAGAAAATGTGAGACTTAATCACCTCAACTCAAAAGAATTAAAATCGTTATTAGAATTATGCAAAAAATATAATGACATTTGATTTACCTAATAACACTCTTTCATGTACAGATGCTATAGAATTTGAAATCAATACCTCTGATCCAACACCAATTTCTACCGAAATTTATCGTTTGCCCGAAACTCACAAAAAAGAATTAGACAGACAGATTGATAAAATGTTACAACAAGGAATAATTCGTACCTTAGTTTCACCTTACAATAGTCCATTTTGGATTATTCCCAAAAAGGCTGACGCCTCGAATCAGAAAAAATGGTGAATCGTAACCATTGCCAAATATTGAAGGAATATTGGATCAACTTGGTCATGCTTAATATTGTACAACATCGGATTTCCACCAGGTGAAAATTAAAGGATCGGATATTCCCAAAACAGCTTTTTCAACACCATCAGGTCCCTACGAATTGACTAGAATGCCATTCGGGATGAAATCAGCACCCCAAGTTTTCCAGAGACTTCTGAACAATATTTTAACAGGACTCCAAGCTTTGCAATGTTTTGTTTACCATCGTCAAGGTAGTTCAATTCAAAACATACTTTGAATTGACTTCAGTATTCGACAGATTACGACAAAACACCCTTCTCTACAGCCAGATAAATGCGAGTTTAGGCGTCACGAAGTAACATATCTAGGTCACGTTATTAATGAAACCGGTGTATCACCAAATCCCAAAAGATACGAGCAATATCTGACTATCATACTCCAAAAAATCCTAGAATATCAAACAGTTTTTATCTTATAGGATACTACAGACGGTTCATTAAATATTTTTCCAAACATTCAAAACCACGTACTGTACTCTTCAAATCAGAAATGCCATTCATATGGAACACTGAGCAGCAATTAGCATTCGAATATTTCAAAACGATCCTAACCGAATCATCCAATTCTAAAATTCCCAGACTTCTCTCAAGAATTCATTCTTACAACAGATTCTTCAAATTTTGCCCTAGGAGCTATTCTCTCACAAGGTGAGGTGAATAAAGAACTCCCTGTAACATATGCATCTAGAACTTTAGGTCAAGCCGAAATAAATCACCCCACCACCGAAAAAGAATTACTAGCCATAGTATGGGCTACTAATCACTTTCGACCTCATTTGTACGGACGTAAATTCTCCATATATACCGATCACCGACCCTTAACTTATTTATTCAACTGTAAATACCCCAGCACTAGTCTAGAAAAAAATGAAGGTTAAAATTAGATGAATATCAATATGAAATAAAATATAAACCAGGTAGAGTAAACTCAAACGTCGACGCACTTTCTTGAAACCCTGTATATCTCATTGAACCGACAAAATCAGACACTTGTGACGATTTTATGAAATTTCATTATACCAATACCAAACTCCATAATATAAAAATTATCAACGAAAACATTCTGAAATATTTCCCAAATATGATAATATTTTCTAAGGATCTTGACGAAAACAACGATAACTATGAAAACTTATCAGCCTTATTCGATTTCAGTTAATTGTCAGAAGACACATCACTTCATGATTTTGTGAAACTAATAAATCCCAAGAATCAAACAACATATTTATAGATTGCAATAATGTATCATTTCGAAAAAATCACATATAAGGATAGTTTTACTTCGCTGAAAATTTTTATAAAACACTTATTGAAAAATAATATCAATAAAATACACATGAAAAATCCAGTAGAGAGTAACGCGAATTTAATACAAGATTTAATGAATGAAATGCTAGAATTTTTATTCTCGAAATTTGATATAGAAGTTATTTTTGTAAACAAACCAAAATTACAACCAGAAACCAAAGACGAAATAAAACGAATTATCAATGAAAGTTTTGTATCATCCGTATCAGAACATACAAACGGATGAAAAAAACTACAAATGGTCAGGTATGAAAAAATATATAAAAAATTAGTGAAAACATATGAATCTTGTCAAATTAATAAAACTAATCATATACTAGGAAAAGCAACTATGGAAATCACAAGAACTTCTGAGAAAGCATTTAAAAGATTAGCTATAGATGTAGTGGGTCCTTTACCCATGACATTCAATGGTAATAAATTCATCATAACCATGCAAGATGATTTGACGAAATTCTCATTTACAAAGGATACTCCAAATCACGGAGCAGAAACTGTAGCAAATAGTTTATTGGAGTTCATAACAATTTTTGGAATCCCCGAAAGCACCCTGTCTGATCAAGGAAGTGATTTTAATCCGATCTAATGAAAGAGTTGAACAAATTATTAAAAATCAAGCACATACTTCCGAGTCCTTATCATCCTCAGACAAACGGAGCTTTAGGAAGGAGTCATTTAACTCTCAAAGAATATCTAAAACATTACATAAATCGCACACAGTCCGATTGGGATGAATATGTATCGCTAGCAATGTTCACATATAATGTACACATTCATGCTAACAGCACCATACGAATTGATATTCGGTCATAAAGTTTATGTACCGAATTATCTAACAGCAAAACCCGAATTTTGATATACTACCTCTCAAATCTGAAATATTTAATGAGTCTTACGAACTTGCGAGAGAAAATCTACAAAAATCCAAAGAAAAATTAAAAAAATATTATGATCGTAACGCCCGCGAAACAAATTATAACTAAACATTTAGTTACTATACTCGACGAAAGCACTAAACTCGGTCTAACTAAAAATTTATCCCCGAATTATAAGGTCTATATAAGATAGTGAAGATAAATGATAACAAAACTGTAGATGTGCAGATAAAACCGAACAAAATAGTCACATACCACGAAAACCTAGTTTCCTCCCATCTCATTAGTTTCCTCCCTTCAACTTCTACCAAAATACTAATCCCTATAGAATAGAAAATATTAATTATCAAGCAGGTATATTCTAACATAACTTAAGTTCAGCTTTTATTTCTAATGACAAATTTACTCTATCAACTTATATCAATATATCTCTTTACCAAAGGAAACTACACTTCATAGAAAATATCTATGAAAAATCAGTAAATCTATGTTCAAACTTTCACGATGCAGATAAAATTTATGTTTACTGATTTCATTGCACCGAATCCCTCAAATTATTGAAAAATCAAATTCCAAAATTGAAAGACAAATTCGAATCAATCGGCCACTTGACGGGACACTTTTTTCAAATAAAAGATAACAGAGAGAGACGAGGTCTCATAAATGGTGTCTCGTTCCTATTCAAATGGTTTTTCGGTATACCAGATGCAGATGATGCACAATTTTACACAGATGCTATCAATTCTGTTATACAACAAAATCATGACATCGAAATGCTAATGAAACAACAGGTTCATATAATGACGGAAGCGATTTTCAGTCATAATAGTTCAGCATTAGCTTTGAAAAGTAACGAAAAAAAATTAAATAACAACATTCAACAATTTTTCGGAAACCACTGACAACTCTCTTCGCTTACTTTACCAAACTCGAACAATAACTGACCATGTTCATTTGCTCAGTCAGATGATAAACGAATTGAATGAAGAATACGATGTAGTCATTCAATCTATTCTATTTTCAAAACAAAATATTTTACATCCATCAATAATGACTCCAAAACATTTTATTATGGAAATGCAAAAAGTACGATTACCATCCGGTGTAGAATTTCCAATACCAATTAACGATTACATTTTGTTCATAGGTTCTTTCAATATATTTGACCGTTGAACAACCATTTCGATTACTATAATTTGCTCCAGCACATAAGGAATTTCACTGATCCATATCTATACCTAATTTGCACCCCTCAAGCTGAACCAATGTTTCGTAAGAGAAACTTAACTTGACGGACCAATCACTTTAACCAAATTCCTACTAGATCAATAAAACTGATAGGAAATTTATCTCTCAACCAGAACTATGGCTTCTAAGAGATACACATGGATCAACACTCTAGCCATCCAACAGATCATTGATGTAGACCTGAAGAATATTTTCATTGAAACCAAATGAAGAGTTAACATTTTCAACCCAAATTGCTACCTTTCCAAGCAATCTTCAATTATAACAATTTCATCCTGAACATAACATTAGCAGAATTAGATATCCTCAAACAAATGAACCATTTGAATAATGATCTCAACAGATGACTCATCATACCCAACACATTAAATTGATGAATTCTCCACAGAACCAAAAACCAAATATTAATCGTCGATTCGTCGGAAAAAGTATTAAGGAATAGATTTCAGCTCTCGGTTGTTTGTCTCTCTCCGCTTCGCGTCGGAGAACAACACAACCTCCAGCTAAAATCTAATACTTTTTTCCATGTGTAATAAATAACTATTTTTTGTTGGGCTTGCCCAGGATTTGAACCCCGGACCTTTGGATTATAAGATGGTAGTCCTAACCATAGGACCATACGACGTTGGAAATAACGTGTGTATTTGAGAAAATTCTCTACGACGTTTTTTATTGATATTCATTGCCTTACCTATGTTA
>JAFIRS010005448.1:0-56691 GCA_018342105.1 Gonioctena quinquepunctata
GCCATAGTTCTCGATCCTATTCCTGGATTCATTCGAATTTGGGCCAGAACATTGATGTCATTGTTAGGCTCGTTTCGTCGTACATGAGGACCTCTAGGTTTGATGAATGAATTATGTGCAAGTAACGTTGTAGATAAATGTCAAAACATTTTAATATTTGGTGTTGTTCTTTCAGGATATAATTCACCATACCTTTGTTGTGCTTTGAACGAATTTCTATCTAGTTTTATGTACACTTCGTACGTATCTCTCTTCTCTTCATTTGTGTATCTTACCATATCGAATAAGTTGAATTGAAATTATTCAGAAAAGTATTTAATGACAAGTTCTTGTGCCACAATAATAAACGAAGTGACAAATAATATGACATTTCTTGTTATGTTCTTTTTTATCCACGGCCTACTACTTGAAAATAATACATTCAATAAACCTAGAGTTGTGTGTATGCAAGAAAAACAAGTCTATCAACGATATCAATGTTCTGACCCAAATTCAATTGAACCCAGAAAAGAAATCGAGAACTGTGGCCAGTGAATGCAATTTATCAAAACTACTGTTAATAAAATAGTCAAGAGACGCGAATACAATGATTTTAAATTTGAATACCAAGCCTTGCAAAATTATATCGTAATGATCTCAAAATAAAGTTCGATTCTGTAATTTGTTTCAACGGAACAAATGACAAATCCAACAATAATGATTCCTCGCGAGAAGATTGAGAATGTATTGGAAGGTATTCAAGGAGACGAAATAAGCAAATGTATAAGAAGTATGGGTTCCAGAACCGCAAAGTGCATTTTACAAAATGGTGGACATTTCGAACACTTACTTCATTAATGTTCATTATTTACTTTCGAATAATCATTTGATTTTTCTTTCATTAAAAGATAGTTTCGTTTAATTATTATGAATTAGGTTTTTCACCTCTTGAAATTTGTAAATAATTATTACTTGTTTCTTGCTTTGATTCTGTTACGTTCCATTCAGTTGAAGATGAGTAAGTTGATTTTCTTATCGAAATGTATTGCATGTTGTTAACTGAACTAAAGGTACCTGAATGTAATACAGATCCGACCCGAAGAAATTTGGATAAGGGTCAAAATCACCTGGAAATCAACTTTGAATGACATTGTATGATATATCGTTGAATTCAACGTTAAAAGTTATTTCGAAAAGTGTCATAAAATATGCAGGTCCGTATTGAAAAAAATGAGGTTGAGGGTGGCCCAGAGCGTACGAAACGTTGGATACAAAATCTGACTATGTCAAAATGAGGATAATTTTTTATCGAATAAAAAACTCCTGTGACATTTTTTGATAATATTCGAAATAAAGTGGGAAAAAAAGAAAAATCAAAATGACAGAATTTACTTTTCTTATGATATCTCAATAACCGGCCCTGATAATCTCGATTTGTTTGAACTGCTTGACAATGCTTCTATGAATGCAACTTTTTCTCCATTTGACCGACCTTCTAACTCTTATGGTTTAAAAGTTACCAATACAATCCCATTAAAAAAGTGGCCACTCTGTATATATTATATAAAAATTAAATACCTATCTCCGTTATTAAGAATCATAAAAATACCGTTCTTGTTCGCAATAAATCCGTGGATTAAACCTCACCCGATAAGCAAGATAAAACCCCTCCGAAAACATTATATATCACTAGTTTACAAAATTTAACTTTTTGTCTGTTGCCGTGAATTTTATGGTTGATAATATTCACTAATGAGATGCTTTTTTCAAATCTATCCTCAAAAAAATGTGTGCAGCTCAATGTATTTTATTTTTATAATTTATGCGTATTCATTTGATATTATCTGAAGTTTTTGTGACATGAGTAGTTCAAGGAGCGTTTTTAAACAACCCAAATCATTTTTGCTACATATGTGGAGAATATGTGTTTAACGATTGTAGAAAAGTTATATCAGAGTACGTTAGAAATGCCTGTTTTCTGTATTTTGAGATGTTCTTGGATAAAAATGACAAGTTTTGTGCTCCTGATTGTGTTTGTAAATCGTGTGTTGAGTATCTGAGATTATGGAAAAATAGTAAAGGAAGTGCTTTTAAATTTGGAACACCAACCATTTGGCGAGAACCACAAAATCAACTCGATGACTGTTTCTTTTGTAGTATCAACATAAACGCTGAAAATCGGGCTAAATGGCAGTATCCAAGTACTACTTGTGTTCAGCATTCAGTGCAACATTCACCTGACTCTTCAGTGCGTGAAAATATATTTGAACCCTTAGTACAAGACAATAAAGGACTAAACCCATCAGAAAATTATAATGATTTTGAAGATGTATCAAATGAGCCAAAATGCTTTTCACAAAATGAGTTAGATGATCTTGTAAGAAATTTGAATCTTCCCAAACAAGCATCAGAATTGTTGACATCAAGACTGGAAGACAAAAATTTGCTTTCTCCAGACACTAAAATTAATTTTTTTCGTGAAAGAGAAAACGAATTACGGAGTAATTTTTCCGAAAACAACAATATTGCTTTTTTTCATATATTAACATCTTGTTAATACAAATGGGTTTGAAAAAATATGAACCAAGTGAATGGCATTTATTCATTGACAGCTCAAAACGTAGCCTAAAATGCATTCTGTTACATTATGGAAATGAATACGCTGGGGTATCTATTGCTCACAGTACAAAGCTGAAGGAAGGATATTGTATTCTCAGTCCACACATAAGAAAGAGAAGAGCTTTGAAGCAAAGTTTTTTAGTACTCAATGATTATTTCAATATTTTAATGAATTTTTTCTGTTTTGAACGTAGATATCTGAAACTCAAAAACTAGAGCTGATAAAAAAAATCTACTTATATAGTTGAAATTAGCATATCATATGTAGTCAGCAACAGCGCCAAATTTCCCGGCAACACATGTACTGTAAACTAGTGTAATCTGTCGCGCCAAACGCCGCGAGCAAAAGTAGCACAGCATAGCATAGTACGAAAATATTTCCGAAGCGTAGAACTTGGAACTGCGCCGGTTGAAATTAAAATGCCATACATCGGGCTTTGAAGAAATCAGTTGTGCGCCAAAAAGCAAAGTGACCGTCACGTAGGCTGCTACCGATCCGAGGCCATACGAACAGATCGCCGAAGTGGTGTTAGAGGAAATATCGGAAGCTTGGTAAATATAATATCCAAGGTATAATTTATTTAAAAAATTGCAGAGTTGATGAATGAACGGTCCGCGCATCAGACGTCAGATAGGCAGTGAAGAGGGGGAAACCGACTAGGAATCATTTCCAAACGCATTGGAAGTTTTAATATCTGACCGAGACCGGCTCAAGTAGTCACGCGCGTGATGACCAGTACGAGTTGTGAACCAGCGAACGAAGCAGACCGCCACCGACCCGAGTTTTGCCGACCAGCTTGCCGAAAGAGTGATAGGAGAAAAATCCTGCAGTACGGTAAATATAATATATTAACGGTATAATAGGTTAACGGTATAGGAAATTATTATGAGTATCGCAATAGTCAGTCGCGCATGATCAAGCCATAGGCGCGAGAGGCCCAGATAGTGTCACAGCATTGCCAAGTGAACTAGACAACCGGGGAGCATTCGTTTTAATAAGGTACAGTTCATTGATGCCATGTGCTTCTCAGGGAATAGGAAAGTAAGATAAATGTGGTAGGGAACCCTATTGGATACGGTCACTGAGGGGGTAGACATTTCTCGTGTCTCACCTTCATATGATCCATCTTGGCTTTTGCAGAGAAATAACTGAGTGAAATGAAGAGGGGTAGGAAGCACGAGTGGATACGGCACTGAAGGGGTAGACATTTCTCGCGTCTCACCTTCCTGCGTTCTAGCGTGGCTTTTTCAGAGAAATAACAGGAAAAAATAGAGGGGTAAGAAGCACGGGTGGACACGGCACTGAAGGGGTAGACATTTTTGCGACTCACTTTTCTGCGTTCCAGCGTGGCTTTTTGAGGGGAAATAACAGAGTAGAATAAGAGGGCTAGGAGGCACGGGTGGACGCGGCACTGAAGAGGTAGACATTTCTCGCGTCTCACCTTTCTACGTTCCATCGTGACTTTTTCAGGAAATTAACAGAGCAAAATGAAAGGGAGGAAGGGAAAATTGGATGACATTCACGAAGGAGGGGGGTAGACATTTCTCACATCCCACCTTCATACGATCGAAAATAAGAATAAGTGCAAGTCAAAGGTAATATAAAAGTTGGGTACGAACAGGTTAGAGCAATTCCGCGCGGAGCATCACGGACTGTTACCCAAATCCGTTGCTTTGGCCGTCCGTAAGCTTGCATTTGATACCCGCTTCCACACCGAAACACTGTAATATAAAAAAACCGTCGCTTTGCACCCATTTTTGAGCTTTCATCCTACTCCGTACAAACTCCCCTCTCCGAAAGAGCTTTTTGGTTGCTACAGTAACATTTACCACGCTTGCTTGCAAATGCCCCCTTCCCGCTTTCATTGTGTACATCTTACCAGTATTTGTAATAGCTTGAGGCTGCCGTCAGCCTCCCTGCATGTAGTTATTTTTGTTAACGTCGAGTGTTTTCATTCACCATTTTGAAAATAATCATCTAGTGTGCAGTCAGCACCTAGGTTCGAACCCCAGTCAAAGGGCAAGTAAAAACTTCCCTACCAGCCCCGTTGTGTTGGTCAATACTATACTGACCCCTGGAGTGTTTCATTTCTTCAAAGTGACTGCCCGGAGCAAAATGGCATTCCCACTATAACTGAAGGTGGCGCCCGAGGCAAATCCGAAATTAGTAAAAAGCGACAAAGTTTGCTAGTAGAGGGAAAATACCCTTGCAATAATATATATATATATATATATATATATATATAAATATATATACATTTTTCACTATGAAATAAAATATTTTTTGTTCCGGTTACGAACACAGGCACCTTTTTTTTTCTCAAAATATGCGACTTTAGATCTCTCAGAAAGTGAAAAATATCATAAACATTTCCGAATCTTACGTACGAAGATAATTAGAAAAACCCACTTTTATACTGCTGCGATATGTGTTGTATGTCATTATATTTTCATGTCGCACTGAAACAGTGCCATCTTGCGATTTTTGCTTAGCCAGGATGTCGGGACTTTTTCTTAAAGGGCGGGTAAAAACATTTTTATTATTACTTTTGTTTGTTTCCGTATTATTCAATATGATTTCTTATAATCCTATATATTTTTTCATACTCATTTCTTTTCGGAATTTTTTAGGATAATACACCTACTATTCCTACTTTCGAAGTGGCACGCCGCTAGCAAAAACTCATGACACTTTATGACTTAATGTTAAAATTTATGTTTCTACACCGCCAATGTATTGTCACTCGGATTTTCCTCTACCAGTGTTTGGATGTCAAAAACCCTGGTGCTTGAACCTTTGGTATAAACTTGGCGACACTTGCGATATTACCAGAGTTCCGGATGGCGCCAACGCTGGTTCTAGTAATAATTCACTAGTTTATTCCTGATCGATGCCATCTACACAAAGAAATAGAAGTTTTGGTAATCTTTCTAGACATCTTAGTCAGGATAAATGTAACATGATTATCGATTTCATTCCAATTCCACATATTTCTCGGACTGTTATGGTCGGTTATTTTATGCCGATCCGCTGGTCACAATACTATCGCTATAAATATCTTTTCCCAAATTTGAGCGTTGGTATTTTCCCAAACGTACGCGAGTAATTTGGTTTAAATGATGGTTTGGGTGAAGTTTGTACTTAGTGATCATTCATTAGGACAGGAAAAATCAAAAACTATATAAACCACATAGACCAAGTGCCAGTGTCACTTCAAAAACGTGTGTACACACATTGAATACAGGAACTTGTGTTATCGATGTCGACAATGCTACAGACATGCCCGCCACACATTTTTTCTGGGGCAAAGGGATGGTAGGAGGGATGCTGAACTGTTATAAAAAAGAATAAAGCGACACTTTTCGATTGCAGTTGTCTAAAACTTGGCGTTTGCCTGCTGCAACGTTCAAAATATTTCAGTAGAAAGGCCCCGAAAAAAATCCAAGTTTACTACTGACAATTCAACTCATGTATAATAAATCGCATATGCCACAGTGCAATTGTCAGTTTGCCAGCGCCAAAAATTAGCTGCAACTTTTACAGCGACAAATGCACTAGTGGTTTTTTCACTCATTCATTTGTTTATCAATTATCGCGGTGTTGGTTGCCAAAATAAATGAAGTTTGCGTTGATATGTTTCTAAATTTCTTATTCTTTAAATTGTCCTGCCGAATTACACTCGATGTTTGTATTGATATCGGGTAAATTTGTGTTGTTCAAATTCTAAACTGTTTCCTTTAGTAATTTGACTCGGAAAACTGTCAACCTTAAAATGGTCCACCTTCGATGTCGCGTTTTTAATAGTTGACAGTTTTTCTCGTCTAATTGCTAGGCAACAGTTTTTCATTAAACAACCCAAAGAACCCCGCACAATAGCATAGGAAATTGGCCCACAGTGGGATTTGCCTGAAATTTACATATGTTATTGGTATTGAGTTTCTGATCAAATGTTCTCATGGGCCCAATCCTGTAAGACCAATGATTTAGCTCTCAGGGCCGTATTTAGTATATGTGCCAAATAAACAATGACTCTTTTTTCTCAAGCCCATATTTTTTCCATTTCCTATTAGAGTTTAATTAAATAAGAAATATTGCAAAATCTTTTAGCACAAGTCCTCTGTGAAACATGTTTTGTCCTACAGGACCGTATTAAGTAAAACTGTATTTGCCAAGTGATCCACAAAAAACCGAATCAAATTGATTTTGTTATAACTTTCTTATTTCTTGTCCTATTTCAGTGGTTGATAGCTCGTTGTAGATGAATGTACCTTCCTTTATGTACATAACAAAAGTGGTCGCCATCTCAATATCCAAGATGGCCGGCCTAACCTATAAACTTTATGTAGGACTTATCTTGTAGCTTTTTGAGAAAGATAGTAACAGGAAAAAATAAGAACTACAACGTTTTGATTGTTGAAATCGGTCATTAACTTTTTGAATCATCCAACTCTATAATATAAATATGTCTTTACTATCTTTTTTTTTTATGTTCTGGTTCCCACGAAAAGGGATATCCTGTAATGTTCAGAGAACATCGTGGGAACCAAGGGAAAGATGGTAGGAGTTGGTGTTCTTCTTAAATTTCTGGAGGTTGTATGCCTCGGGGAACACCTCCCTAGGCAATGAGTTCCAATGCCTCGCTGTTCGTTGGATGAACGAGTCTTTGGAAAGTGATGTTCTGCAGGTCTCCAAAGTGACCACGAAGGGGTGTGATGATTGAACTTGACGGGTTAATCTCGAAGAGTCTGCCAAAGCAGGAACGATTGTTGATATTTCAGAAGAGCATCGCCCATGAAAATATCTATAAAATAGAGACAATTCGCCAACTTTTCTACGGTGTTCCAGACAAGTGAGCGAGTTTGTAAGCGAGGCATCACCGACGAGACGAATTGCCCTTTTTTGGACAGAATCCAATAGCCTCAGGATATGTTTAGGTGCCGCGCTCCAAATATGGGAACAGTATTCCAGGACAGGTCGGATCTGTGCCTTATAGATCATAAGCAGCTGAGTGGGGGTGAAATAGCTCTTGGCACGAAACAAAAACCAAGTTTTGGGATGCACTTTTGGCAATGGAACTCACGTGATTTTCCCAGGAAGGTTATTGCTGATAGTAATACCAAGCATCGATATGGATGACTTCAGTGGTATGGTTACTCCTGACAAAGTTATGTTATGCACAGTGAGATCGGCTTTTCTAGAGAAAAGACATGCTTGTGTTTTGTTTGCATTGAATTCTACCAAGTTATTAGATCCCCACTCGAGAATTGTTGCTAAGTCCATATTTATATTATTAACATTTCTTCCTCGTTCATTTCTGGTTTCACGGGCTGATATAGGGGCCCTGGAAGAGAAAACGGTATGGAGGGTACTATCATCGGCAAAGCTGTGTACTGGACATGAAGTTGCTATATCTAATTCATAACTAACAAAGTTGAAACCGATATTTTCAGGGTGGTGGAAGTGAACAAAAAAGTTAGGCACTCATTTTCAAAATAATACTTACAGCTGCTGGAGAATCGCATCTTGCACTAGACGATTTGCGGCATCTTTAATATGCTGTAACACAGAAGTCGATGGATAATTCACATTTTGATTATGGCGGGCAAATCCCAAATACCACAATATGCTACAAATATGAGCAATGTTCCTAGTTCCTTCCCCTGATTTTAACTGCAGTAGTATCCTATTATCAATACATCTTTCTCATTATTCTCGTCAGGCTGGTTTTCATGCATAGTGTATTGAATAAATACTTGATATTTCTCTCTCCTTCTGAATCGAGAATACACTCAAGTCTAATAAATCCAGGTTCATTCACTCTAAGATCAATATCAAACGACTCTCTCTGAGTATTTTGTCTTGGACATAGGACGCTGATAGTTTAAGTTCGATAGGTCCCAAAAGTCACGTTTTTTAAGTAATCCATAGATAGGTGTGGAAATTGAGGTACATGCTCATTATTAAGTTGCTGCCATAATCCACTCATTGTTGAACAAGATTTTTTTGCAGATATTACAACAAACTGTACATTGAAGTTTGATAGCATTCCTTATTTTGATTTTTAATCGATTGTAATTTTGTTTTTTGTTTGTTGGGAACCTATACTAAATACGGCCCTGAGAGCTAAATCATTGGTCTTAGAGGATTGGGCCAATGAGAACATTTGATCAGAAACTCAATACCAATAACATATGTGAATTTCAGGCAAATCCCACTGTGGGCCAATTTCCTATGCTATTGTGCGGGGTTCTTTACCGGATAAAATACAAACCTCTCGTGCAATTATAAGTGACAATTAGAGGGATCTCACTATTAGCCCTCAAACGACACATATTTCTTCCGCCAGTATTTCACAATGAGGTCGAAGGGTGCTGGGCCCTCCAGTTTTGCAGAAAATTCAGCGATTTTTTTATAAGTTTATATTCCAAATTTGGTAGTACTGGCGCCCTTCCACCCCATTGGAAATGACTGGCGAACAAAATTTATATTGTTCAAAGGCAAATGGTAAGACTTCTCCAAATGTCAGTAGTGAACTCTCAGATTTTTCCAGTCCCGTTCCATTGTAATATTTTCAACGATGCAGAAGGTGAACGCCAATTTTCTTGACATGTTTTTTTGGGTAACCTTCCACAGTCTGAAAATTCGAAAATATAATCAGGAACATGTCAAGAAACGTTGTTCCTCCACAAAAATCACATTCATTCAATGTGAACGCCAAGTTTTAGACGACTTCAATCGGCAAGGGTCGCCTTATTTTATTGCAAACTTTTGTTTTTTACTACCCTCAGTCGTGAACTTCCAATATTTCTCACCTTCTTTTTTATAACAGTTCAGCATCCCTCCTACCATCACTTCGCCCCAGAAAAAATGTATGGCGGGTATGTCTGTAGCATTGTCGACATCGATAACACAAGTTCCCGTATTCAATGTGTGTTAACTTATGAACACTCTGAAGAGAATTCGGATTTATTTTTCTGAACGAAGGCGAAAAACTAGATTGATTTTTACGATTCATTTATTAGCAATCTTACATCAGCGTTAGGAATGATCCACCATCCAGTTTATAGGAATTACATTTCGTTTAACATACAACATAACTTAACTATGATCAAAACTAAATCTAACGAAATTGATTAATTTGATGCCACTGATAAAACTCGGTTTCTTTATAAAACTCTAGAATACACATGAAAATTGTTTTTTGAGCAATATCATCTCGGAAATACCTAAGTGGTCTATTCGAAAAATATTCAAAATCACCAGTGAGTACGTTTCAGACGCTATTAACATTTATTCATATATCAGGTTTCATTTGACACTAAGTTTTCGAAATAAAACTGGTTGATTATAACTATGATTCACTCTTTCGTAATAAGATCACAAAACCTGAATTTGAGAGAAACAATGGATTTCGAAAAAAAAATGAATCAAAATATCAAAAGCAGAATGCAGCTTTATTCTGGGTTATAATACGCATTTAAACTCAATGTGGAACTGAAAAGGAATTATATCTGATGTTCGCTATATTTATTGATGTATCAATAATAGTGATCGAATGAACAGAATCCATCACTTCATCAGAATACGTTTGATATATTCCAGATTTATTATTGTTGTTATTTTACAATTCAACACAATCAAGTTCTCAGTACTTTGGAGTTATCAACAAAAAATATACACAATGTTGTTCTGTCATAAAAAATGTGGTTATCCACGTAAATTTCAACCAATTATCCATTCCTGAAACGGAAACAACTGAATAGTTGAGCCAACTCTCCTAGTAAAAAAACCGAGTTTGATTCAGTTATTTGGATGATAACTATATTATGGTATAATAAATGTCATTATGATATGTCTCTGCATTGAAATCAGTGTTGTTTTACTTCAAGGTAACCAATAACTTTCGCAAAAAGATTTAATATATTACTACTTCTGTATTCAGAATATTGTTGTTATGCGTTATAAAGATTTCAATATACTCATTGTAAAGGCCCTTGATTAAGTTTGAACAATAAATAAAAAATTAGGATATACATACACGATGTGTGTTTTATTTTAGAATAGGGGCATTATACATTATATTTCAATATAATTTCATCAACAAATGTACAATTATATATATATTATAATATATCTCTCAGCGAGGTCTTTACAAAAGCAACAATGAACTCCTAATAATATATCACTAATATCATGTGTGACATCATGGTTTCAATCTGGAATTGTTCATCATTTTCGAAGCTCTATGAATTAAAAAACAATCGGAATAGTAACAATTTGATGAACTTACAATGGTAATAACTAAAATAAGAACTATTATATCAAAGGACCACGAAATGTCTTTGAAATCTTTTATTTATGGACTATCGCAAAATAATATATTTTGTGAATAAAACCAAAAGTTTACTTTCAGCGGATTGAAAGTGGGTGGGTGCTGTTTTTCAACTCTACTGGATGATCCGTTTGGAAAGCTCTTTTTCAAAACCGAGGATTTTTATACTTATATTCCCAAAATTTTATGTTGCCTATGGCGATAGTCCTATTACCAAATCTTCAGAAGTCCGAGGGCGTATCACACCTCATAGTCAACTGCAGAATATGGTTAACTGCAGAGGACAAATATGCTATCTGCGAATTTAGTTCGCCAACAATGATTTCCGTTCAATACAAGTGGCGTTGAATACATTTGCGTTAATTCATTATCATCTCTCATTCATACGTAGAATGTAACTGAACCAAGGATGTCTTCGAATGCAATTCAACTCGTTTTCGTATATTTTGACAATATTATTGCACGAAACGCAGTCCATTTCATTTGTCAATAACAATTAGTTGGTGCAATCATTGACGATACCATCTTTGTCATGCCCAACACAGTATATTCGGGGACTGTGTGAGCTGTCCCAGATCCCCGGACCACATCTAGTGCACAAACCTGAAAGAGTGCATGGTATTTCACGCATTTGTCGGTACTGGTGCAGCAATCCCCTGGCCTTTCTAACAATCACTTGACCGTCCATGTACATGGCTGAAATGAAAACCACCATATCTGTTATTCACAGTGTTATACATCATATCTTTGTGCTATTAAAAAAATTATAACTACATCGAATAATTGGCTATATATAAAGAAACTTCACTATGACATAAGGTTGAGGAGTTCTTCAACGGCGATATGAGGAAGAAATATGTTTCCTTCTGGTGGATTCCTTCTCACGAAGATGTCGAGGGACCACAAGTATTTTTTACAATATCAACTCCAACTCGGGCATCCGACTTTTATCCCATTATCTCAACTTTTAAAGTCGGGCGTCCGAGTTTGAAGTGTAGATTTCGACTACAATCTTCAAACTCAACTTTGTTTTCGAATTTCCCATATTTATTATATATTTTATATATTAGACCTGTGTTTTTTTATCGATAAGAATTTACTGAAACTAACAAAATATCAATGGTATTATAAATACTGAATAGATATTTCCTAAAAGTCAGTTTTTGTAGAGAAACTTTTTGGTTGTTGAGTTTCCTAAAAAAAATGGGAAATAACTTCATTCTGTTTGATGATAGTTTTATAATAAGAAATACGTATAATCAATAAATAAATGCTATATGCCACTCCCTAAACGCCAAGTTTCATAGGGATGTGGGTGCCAAATGTGCTCCCACCCTAAGAGAGAGAACATTATCTTGAATATCAATTAACAACCTCCAAAACTGTTGATTTTCTTGAGAAACTTTGAAAGATAACGTTTTTATCATTATTTGTATGCTCTGTATGTATATGATCTTGATCAAAGTAAATTTTTTGTGTTATATTTATATATATATATATATATAAATATATATATATATATATATATATATATATGTTATATGCAAGATAACTAGTGGCCATCCCAGGAGTATCAGGTTACCTTCCAGGAAACTGCTGACTTGCTTTCTTCCCAGGGTCATCACGTCCGCTCTTAAAAACTGACTACAGATAATATTTCGCTGGTCTAAGCAGCGTCACCATTTTTCTAATATTATAGATAGCCCTGCGAGGCATCATTAGTTACTAGTTGTTTTCAGAAACTCAGTCGAGTAGTTTTAATTGTATTATTATATTTTCCAAATAAAGTCCAAAGGAGTCTACTATACTCCTTTTTGGAGTAGTAATTGTTTTTAAAAAGTCTTTAGTAAAAAGTGAGATATAACAATTGACGCAGTCGGTAGGATCCTTCAACCTGCGGAACACGGAAAACCTAACCGAAGGAGGTGGATCCCAATCCTTCAAAGGAAAAAGAACCTGCACGAAGCTCATTGGACACTTCAAGCAACAAACAACACCGAAGGACCACGGAAGGACGGTATCTTCAACGAAAGAAGAACACGCGAACGCTAACTTCCTTCGGAGCAACGCTTGTGAAGCCGGATTGCATTCTCCGCATGGACATTCTTTGGTAAGAAAATATAAGAATCATCTCGTTAATTTTCAATATTCAATTGATTTCAATTTGAACCAGTTCTATTATCAACTCTACCACTATGCCTACAACGCCTACAAATACTCCACCTGAAGTTGAACCCTATAGATTAAATGAAATATTTTCAATAATTCCGGAGTATGACGGTGATCAAATATTTGTAAATACTTTCATCCATGCGTGTAATACTGCTTACCGTATGGCCATACAAGATCAAAGAACATTGGTAATCTTGCACATCAAAAATAAACTAAAAGGGAAAGCGGCAGAATTAATAAGTTCTCGAAATCCCCAAACCTGGGATGAAATTAGATTACTTCAAAATCAATACTTTGGTGATACTCGTGATTCAACCTCATTGATACAAGATTTCCAAAGAATTTACCAACTACCTGGCGAATAACCCCTGACTTTCATAAAGTGATTACAAACACATAATGCAAAAATGCACGCTACAATTCAGAAACAAAATCTTACTCCCGATCAAAAAACATCTCAAAGTTCACTCATTGAAACCATGACATTGAATACCCTTTTGGCCGGTTTAGAACCTCAAATTGAACTACTTATTAGAGCAGGTAACCCTACGGACATACTTACTGCAACACAGAGAGTACGAAGGGAAATGCAATTGAATTATTTTCAACAGCAAAAACCTACATCGAATAGAAACCCAAATACACATTCTAACCAACCGAGAAAAATGAATTCAAATCCCAATCAACAAAAATTTTGCTCTTACAGTAAACGTCGAAGCCATGTTTTAAATGAATGTCGTACAAGACAATCTCAACAACCGCAACAAAATTTTCAAAGGCCAAATTTTCCCCAACAAAATACGAACTTCCAACAAATCAAAATCTAAAAATAAATCACAAACATTCAATCCCAATTCAGACCACCAATAATTAGGTCAAATCCTAATTTCAATCAACAAAGGCCTTCAGCCATCCAACAAAACTCGAATTTTAACAAATTCAGTTCTCAGCGAACTCACCACCTGAATACACGGAACCCCAGTGCTGATAATTATACCGATAATTATCAAGAATACCAATATTCCACAAACGGTAATTACACAGATGATTATCAAGATTCCCAAAATTTTGGTGCTGAAAGTTATACCGATAATTATCAGGAACACCAGTCAAATATTTCCGATCATACTAATGATCAGTATGATTTTGGATATTCGGAAACCCAACCGAATCAATACGAAAATTTCCAGGATTTTCCAATAGGCCCAATATCTTTCGATCCACCGATCAATCAATCGATAGATTCCACTTCAGAGCTCCAAGCCCAAGTGCAAGCCCTGAATATATCAGACAATCTCAACCCAAACTTGAACTTCCCCGAACAAATGTTCCTATAACTCAATCACTCACAATCAATTCCAAAAACTTGTATTATATCATGGACGCAACCAATACCTATAAAATACTTATCGATAACGGTGCTGGTCTATCAATCTTCAAGCCAAAAACAGTTCAAAATTATTCTAATAGATCCCATGAAAATGTGGTGATACAAGGTATCACAGATCAAAAACTCATCATTTCTGAATCAGTAATGATACCCTTTTGTACAGGTAATCCTCATAAAGTATTCATTCACAATTTAGATATAGATTTCGATGGTCTTCTAGGATCCGATTTCTTAGAACACTATCATTGTATTGTCGATTTGAAAAATTAGCAACTCATAACCGACTTCAAAACGATTCCCCTGATCGAAGTAACGGACTCTGAGAACCCCTCTGAAAATGTAGTTGAAACGTCCATGAACAACATACCGAATACAATTTCTATTGAACCCCGTGTGGAAGAGATTTTCAAACTAAAATGTAACCTGCTGAACACTGAAGCTATACTGTTAGCCCAAGTGAAAGAAAATGTTAGGTTACCCAATGCATTAGTGAAAATCAATCATGAAGGAGAATTTCTCACCTCTGTGATTAATGCTAATGCAATGTCAAAAACTATCAATTTTTCCGATATAAAAATCGAACCAATTCAAAACTACTCTATTAATAATTTTAACGAAAATGAAAATTCTGACGCACAGACAGACATAAATTTTGAAATTCAAAATCAACTTCGTTTGGAACATCTGAACGAAGAAGAAACTGAACTCATTACAAACGTTTGCCTTGAATATTCGGGTATATTTTATTTAGAAGGTGATCGATTGACGTTCACCAATGAAATGAAACATTCTATTGATACTAAAGACGCAAAACCCGTGTTCACGAAATCGTATCGCTATCCTCAGATTCATAAAGAGGAGGTGAAAAGACAGATAAGCAAAATGCTAGAAGATGGCATCATACGCCCTTCTATCTCCCCTTGGTCGTCCCCTGTGTGGGTCGTCCCCAAAAAAATCGACGCTTCTGGTAAACAGAAATGGCGAGTTGTTGTCGATTACCGGAAGTTGAATGAACTTACCATAGACGACAAATACCCACTACCGATGATAGCTGACCTCCTTGACCAACTTGGCAAATGCCAATATTTCACGACTTTGGATCTAGCCTCTGGTTTTCACCAGATAGAAATAGATACCAAAGATATTTCGAAAACTGCTTTCACAGTCGAGAATGGTCACTATGAATTTATTCGTATGCCATTCGGGCTGAAGAACGCTCCATCTACCTTCCAAAGAGTAATGGATAATATCTTACTCGGAATCCAGAATGAGCGATGTCTAGTCTATATGGAGGACATCATCATTTATTCCCCCACGATTCATGAACATATATCTCGTTTGAACGAAGTCTTCAAAAGACTCAGACAAGCAAATCTAAAGATACAGCTGGACAAGTGTGAATTCCTCAGGAAGGAAGTAGCCTATCTTGGTCATCTCATTACCAAAGATGGAGTGAAACCGAATCCGAGCAAAGTCGACTGTATAATAAATTTCCCTGAACCAAAAAATCAGAAAGAGATTAAATCCTTTCTTGGATTGGCTGGATATTATAGACGCTTTATCCCAAATTTTGCAGAGATTTCAAAATCACTCACGAAATTACTCCAAAAAGACACCCCATTCATTTTTGGAAACGAATGCCAAAATTCCTTCCAAGAATTGAAACGAACACTCATTTCAACACCGATTCTCATATACCCTAATTTTGAAGAGACATTTCTGCTTACGACAGATGCGAGTGCATTTGCCATTGGTGCGGGGCTCTCCCAAGGCCCGATTGGTAAAGACTTACCAATCGCATATGCCTCAAGGACGCTCTGTTCTGCCGAATCTAAATATTCCACAATAGAACGGAAACTTTTAGCCATAGTATGGGCTGTCAAACATTTCAGGCCATACCTGTTTGGTAGAAAGTTCAAGCTAATCACTGATCATCGGCCCCTCACGTGGCTATTTTCTATTAAGGACCCTGGTAGCAGATTTGCCAGATGGCGCCTCAAACTTGAGGAGTACGATCACGAAATCATTTATAAACCAGGTAAGATAAACAAAAGTTCCGATGCACTTTCCAGGATCAAGATTGACCCACCGAAAAGATGTTTCATTCTAAATTCAAAAGTTTTTTCTCCCTGTACATTGATATTACCCGCAAACGAAGACTCTGACATACAAACAATTAGCGACAGTGAAGAAGAACAGCACGAACCTAAACCAGAACTGAAAGAAGAACCACCTGACACAGGAAATATTTCTGAAACAGAGGAAACCCCGGAAAATCAACAAGAAACATTTTCTGCTGAACATATCGAACAAGAATTCCGAACTTTCATAAATTTATACCAAACGAAATCACTCCTTGACTACTCGAAAGTTCAATACTCGAACTGCCAATTACTTGACAAAGAAAACAAACACATTCCAATATTTCCACAACAGAAGAACCTCAAAGATTTTCATTACAAAATCTTCGATGATATATTCGAACAGAATTATGACTTTAGGAATTTAAAAATCAATATCGTATCGAGTAAAACGATCAAAAATCGGAAATACAATATTGTCCCTCTACCATTTGACGTTGATACAGTAGTAGAACATTTATTCCTAAGCATGTATAGACATCAAAACGAAATCGATCTCTCGAACACCTATTGCGTTGAGAATAACTTGGAACTCCCGATTCTTGAGATACTTTGTTCCATTTTCTCAGAAAAAGAAATTAAATTCAAGGTATGCCAAAATTTGATAACGAATCCAAACCCAGATCAAATTCCAATAATAATCGATCAATACCACAACGGAAAAAATAACCTTCATAGAGGAATCAATGAAACCATCTGAAGAATAAAAGAAAAATACAATTGGCCCGGACTCACGAAAAGTATTGAGAATTATGTAAAAACATGCCAAATTTGCCAAAGAACTGAAATATGTAGAAAAAACCTCGACAACCCCCTCGTCATAACCGAAACCCCTAGAACACCATTCGAAAGAATCAACATAGACATAGTAGAAATTCCAACGAAAAATTACGCACTGAGCATACGAGACGAACTAACGAAATTCACGCAAGTTTACACATTAGATGACAAAACCGCACGAAGTATAGTCAATACCCCACTTTTATACTTCCAACATTTCGGAACACCTCTGAGAATTCACTGCGACTACGGCAGAGAATTTGACAATGCCACCTTCAGAGACCTTTGTGTTCTCTATGACATTAAACTCACATATTCCAGTGTGCATTACCCACAATCGAACGGTTCAGTCGAACGATTTCACGCAACTCTTCTCGGAATGATTCGGGTACATATGGCCGAACATCCCAATGAACATCCATTCAATATCCTCCCATACGCAGTTATTTGCTATAATAACTCTGTGAATAAAACACATGGGTTCACTCTCCACGAACTAGTCTTTGGTCACACAGCCAGTAGACCACCCGAAACTCTCTACAATCAAGAACAGTTAATCACCAAGTATATACGAGACCTAAATAATAAAAATTCTCACTTCTATAAAATTGCCCGCGAACGTACCCTAAAACAAAAAGAAAAAGCCAAAGTCCGTTTTGATCGCAACATAAGAAAGGAAACCCCAGAATATAAAGTCATGGACAAAGTATATGTCAAGGAATCCCAAATAAAGAATAAATTACACAACAAATTCAATGGTCCTTTCATAATAGAACAAATTCTTCTAAATTCCGCGATACTTCTGAATCCTCGAACCAATCAAAGATCAAAAGTTTACTTCGATCGCATGAAGCCGTATACTGAAGATTAATTTATTTTCAGGTTGCTGCTGCTGGTCGGATCAGTAGAGTCTCAATACCAAATCAAACCAATAAATAATACAATTGGCGTATATTACCATGAAAATGGAAATATCGTACTCACTAACGATAAATGGACTATACTTGTAAATAAAGACATTTCCGTATTCAAAAATGCGTACGAAAATAACCGTAGAATTCTAGAAACTCTCGTAAACACAATACAATTCACAGGACATAGAATGAACGAATTTCGATCCGAGGTAAAAACCCATATTAACCTTCTAACCCAAATTTCAAATTCTATTGAACAGAAATTGGGAGAAACTATTTCAGATACTAAACGTTATAAAAGAGGCCTGATCGACGGTATAGGAAGTATATTAAAAACAATCACTGGCAATTTAGATGCCGCTGACGGCAAATACTATACCAACTGTATTAATAGGTTGAATAACGATGAACACCAATTGGAGAACTTACTAAAGAACCAAATTTCAGTAACCACATCAGTTATCCAAAATTTCAATACCACCATTCGCAAATTGCAAGTTGATGAGAAGACTTTCAATGAGGATATTAAAATTATAGAAAATACTATCAATCGATGGAGCGATAGAATTAGTCACGTTGAAACAAAACTGAAATTTATCAATATTTGCGAAAAACTAATGGAAAGCTTTCTATTCCTCGCAGAAAATATTGATGATATGTTAGATTCAATTACCTTTGCACGTTTGAATATATCATACACCCGACCATTTGATTACCGCCTTACAGGAAATTTCTCAAAACCTACGGAAAAACAATCTCCCACTCCGACCAAAACTTTCCAAAATAGTACAATACCTTGAAATCATAGAATTAGAAGCGTTTCAAACCAATTCGAACTTAGTCTTTATCCTAAAAATTCCTCTTACAGAACCACAAATTTACACCCTGAACCAACTGTACCCAATTCCAATATATGATAATAGAACTGGCCTCCATCACATTCTCTCGATTTCTCAAAAATTAATCGCGAAAGATGATGATTATTTAATGTTCATACCTGTGACAGACTTGAAAACGTGTAAACCGCTTTTTCATAGAACTGAATTGTGCTCCGATATGTTCGCATATCCAATAGACTATAACTCCATTTGTGAAGCCAAAGTTTCAAAACATTCCCGAAACTATCAAAGTTCTTTGATTTTTAGCCAAGGTTATAACATTCAAAACTCAGAAACCAATCTATAGCTAGTGATCCTTTCTGAACCTTTACAAGTGACCGTGAATTGTCCCAATATGAACACTAATACTGAAATTATTTATAAGAATTCAATCGTGAAACTCCAGATCGAATGTAGTGCGTTTATTGGAATAACAAAGATCCAGGCAAATTCTCAAGGATCGAAAACATCGAACGTCACCCACGGCACCCATCCAGTTGTAATACGAGTGTTGTGTGGATATTCCAGAAAAATCGAAACTGCCGAAACTGAAGCCCCTCAAATTGAACGATCTGAATGTTGATGACTTGGACGTTGCCAAACACAAGCTGGACTCATATTCAAAAAGCCTAGATGACCTGATTCAACAACCTTTCGTCGAGAAGAACATATCATGGTTCACCTTCTTCACTATCTCACTCGTCTTATCCCTGTTGGCACTCTACCTATTCTGCAAGTGTAGAAAGAGAACGACAAGACTGGCTCTGACAGGACCCAACGATTCACCGCATCCACCGCACAGACCATTCATCAAACCGTTGAGAAGAATCTCCAGCATTTTCTCAAGAAAAAGACCAAGTGGCCAACCCAGGAGTATCAGGTTACCTTCCAGGAAACTGCTGACTTGCTTTCTTCCCAGGGTCATCACGTCCGCTCTTAGAAACTGACTACAGATAATATTTCGATGGTCTAACCAGCGTCATCATTTTTCTAATATTATAAATAGCCCTTCGAGGCATCATTAGTTACTATTTGTTTTCAGACACTCAGTCGAGTAGTTTTAATTGTATTATTATATTTTCCAAATAAAGTCCAAAGGAGTCTACTATACTCCTTTTTGAAGTAGTAATTGTATTTAAAAAGTCTTTAGTGAAGAGTGAGATATAACATATATATATATATATATATATATATATATATATCTCACTCGATGGCCTATTAGACGTTTCTGGAAAATGGGAAATAGAATAATTTTGAAAATTTGGTTTTTGAGGTAATTAGTGCTGCTCTATCGATCTTAAATATTTTCAGCGCTGCGGCGTTGCCGCTTATATTGAAAACTGGCAACAACTTTGATTTTTTAAATGAGACACCCTGTATATTATTGCATTTCTTGCTTTGCTAATGCTTTACGATCATTTTTGTTTGATACTTTCCCATACCTATCTCAAGCGGTTTTCGAAAAATATAAAATCATATGAAACAATATATAAGAATCATATTGTAACGAACCTAGGCCGGACCTGTCGCCTCACGTGTTGCCATCGACAGCGATGAGATCATCCCCGGAGATATTCGAGAACCATCCAGTGCGCTCTTCCGCGGAAAACAACGGTCAATATTGGAAACAATTGGAACATGCCGTCGCCAACCGTCCGAATTCGAAACATCGAGAATGCTGTATCGGAGATAAATAGGCAAACCTCAAGTGGAGTAGGACAGTCTGAACGAGCCCATACCATCGAGCTATACAGTGGCGTAGTAATATAAATTAAGTTGTAGATTCAGTGTGAAATAAATTATTTAAACCAAGTTAAGTTTATTTACGTTACAATTGGTGTCGGAAGTGAGATTTTGAAAATAAACAAGTGATCGTGGAGTGGATAGTCAGAAAAATAAATTGATAGACCTTTTTGTACGCCCAAAATAGACAGTGGCCCGGTTTTCGCGAAGTGGACAATTGTGCGTGGGAATATAAACTGATACACTGTTCGCGTGAAACAGAAAATAGACAGTGGCCCGGTTTTCGCGAAGTGGACAATTGTGCGTGGAATATAAACTGATACACTCTTCGCGTGAAACAGACAATAGACTGGTGGCCCGTGGAAAAGAATTCGCGAAGTGAATTTTTAACAAACTGATAAACTTTTTCGTGTGAAACAGACTGATACCTCGTCAAAGACAAAATGTGTTCAAGAAAAGTGCGCCTTGCGGACTTGAAGGTAGCGGAATTGAAACAGGAATTGGAGGAAAGGGAACTGGAAACAACGGGTAAAAAGCAAGTACTCCAGGAAAGACTTGCAGAAGGACTTATACAAGAAGGTGAGGACCCCGAAACATTTTTATTCGAAGTTCCCGGAGGTGATTTAAGTTTGGTAATGAATAAACTCGAAGAAACTACTAAATCCGTGAAAGAAGAACTGCAACAAAATTCTAGAAATCTGGAAGAGAAGCTTCAGGAAAATTCTATAAATCTGGAAGAGAAGCTTTCTAGAAATCTGGAAGAGAAGCTTCTAGAAAATTCAAGAAGTCTGGAAGAAAATGCTAGAAATCTGGAAGAAGCTTCAAGAAAATTCTAGAAATCTGGAAGAGAAGCTTCTAGAAAATTCAAGAAGCCTGGAAGAAAATGCTAGAAATCTGGAAGAGAAGCTTCAAAGAAAATTCTAGAAATCTGAAGAGAAGCTTCTAGAAAATTCAAGAAGCCTGGAAGAAATGCTAGAAATCTGGAAGAAAGCTTGAAGAAAATTCTAGAAATCTGGAGAGAAGCTTCTAGAAAATTCAAGAAGCCTGGAAGAGAAGTTCCTGGAAACACAGAAGGTCTAAAAAAGAATTGTGTGGTGTGGCTAATTTTCTAGAAGAAAGAATGGGAACCGTTGAGACAGAGATAGATAAAATTAGGAGCAAATGAACACGGAGGTAGATAAAATCAAAGATGGGGTCGACGCAGAAATGGACAAAATAAAGGAAACAATCAGTAAGCTGGAAAAACGAATTAATAGTGCGCCCTCCACAGAGATGGTTAACGAAAATGCAATGCTGGACTTAGAGTTTGAACTTGGAGAAAGTTCAAGAGGGAATAAAAGATGACAAGATCAATTCAGAAATAGGAAGGCTGTCCATGAACGCCACCTCAGTTCGCACGGAAAAACTCCATCCGGCAAAATACCGCCGGCAGTTTGAAGCAGCGGCCAAAGCAAACGGATGGAATGCAGGGAAAGAGCTGTAGCACTGACACTTGCATTACGTGGAGAAGCGACAAATATTCTACAAACTCTCACCGCCCAAGAACAGGAGGACTATGATCAGCTGATTAAACATCTAGAATTACGATATGGCCACGCCCATTTGGAACACGTATACCACTCCCAGCTGAAAAATCGCTGCCAAAATCGGGCGAATCCTTACAAGAATTCGAAACTGACATTGCACGCTTGGTTCGTCTCGCATATCCAGCCATACCGGAAAATGTAATGGAGCGATTAGCGGTTCAGGCATTCTTGGATGGACTCCGTGACCAAGAAACCAGACAAGCGTTGATATTAGCTCGTCCAACACATCTCGTAGACGCACTGGCACGAGCTTTGGAATTTGAGCAGCAAAACAATGCTGCAAAAGCCAAAGTAAAGTTCAAACGATTGAGGAAGACTCACAGGAGCCTGCTAACTTGGAAGCTGCCATAAGAAAAGTGATGAAGGAAGTGTTGCCTGAGAAAAGACATATAAGATGCCGGAATTGTCGCAAAATTGGACATGTGCGTAGCAAATGTCCAACATTCATCGACTCCGATGCAGGAAAACTAAGAAAGGTCGATGAGAAGGGGCAATCGTCGGCATGTGTCCGGCAAGCCCGGTTAACAACGCATATGTCGCTATCCTTCAACGACAGAACAAAGGGTGTCTTCGTAGACGGTCTCATCAATAACGAGCCTTGCACCATGCTGCTAGATACAGGTGCGACTAGGACAATTCTCGGCCTTCCTTTGCCAGAACACCGGAACGGATTGAACCGACAACTTGGAAGCTACGCACGCAACAGGAGCCAGCTACTGTATATGGCGAGCTACCGATTGAAATAATTTTGGGCAACACTAAAGTGAAACATCAGGCACTTGTAGCGGACATCGAAGACGATGCAATCATCGGAATGGACATCATGAATTCCAGAGGGTTTGAATTGGATTTCAAAGACGGCGTCCTACGTGTCAACGGAGAAGAGCTGGTACTTCATGGGAGAAGTGAAGAGTTGATCCGTGTGCTGTTGGCTGAAGATGTAAGCGTACCTGAGAGGGCTGAAACCATTCTGGAGGCTCGCCTGGACGGGAGTGCGAGCAGTGGAGACGTGGTGATGTTCGAGCCCAAACTTCATGATGAGAAAATTGGACGAGGGATTGCACTAGGAAGACCTTGTTGCGTGCTGACAAATTTGTGCCGGTAAGGGTCATGAATATCAATTATTTCCCAGTGACCTTGAAGAAAGGAACAATTTTGGGGCACTGCTCGTCAGTTTCATCCGTGATCCGGGGCGTACGAGGTACGATTAGCCAACCCAACAACTTGCCCACAGAACTAGAGAAATTAGTTGCCATCTCTTCCAAAGACATAAAACCAGCTCAACAGCCCAAACTAAGAGATTTAGTCAAAAGTACCAAGACATCTTCGATACCGGACAAGGAAAAGGGGTCGAACTAATGTGGTCCAGCACAAGATTGATACTGGGGTGCCCGACCGATCCGGCAATCAGCAAGAAGACTTCCTCTTGCCAAGAGGCAGAGGCTGACAAAATAGTCAGCGAGATGGGAAAAGAAGGAGTTATCGAACCGTCTGACAGTCCTGGTCCTCTCCAGTCGTACTGGTGAAGAGAAAGGATGGATCGACACGCTTTTGTGTAGACTATCGCCAACTTAATAATGTCACGAAGAAGGACAGTTACCCTCTCCGAGAATAGATGACACCCTAGACACGTTGGCTGGTTCCACGATTTTCTCGACCCTTGATCTGAAGAGTGGATGCTGGCAGTAGAACTCGCTCAGGAAGATCGAGAAAAGACTGCTTTACCATCGGCTCAGGATTGTGGCAGTTCACCGTTATGCCATTCGGCTCTGTAATGCTCCGCCACATTCGAAAGATTGATGGAGACAGTGCTGAAGGGACTCTCATGGAACACGTGTCTAGTGTATCTCGACGACATAATTGTGGTCGGCAGATCGTTCGAGGACCACGTGAAAACTTGGAGAGTATTCCTGCGACTGAGGAACTCCGGATTGAAGCTGAGCCTAGAAATGCCATCTGTTCCAAAGAAGTACGATACCTCGGCCACGTTGTCTCTGGGAAGGAGTAGCAGTGGATGACCAGAAGATCAAAGCTGTTAAGGATTGGCCCATCCCAAAAGACATTCACCAACTTCGAAGTTTCCTTGGTTTATGACATACTATCGCCGATATGTGCTGGATTCCTCAACATCGCTAAACCACTGACCAGGCTCACGGAAGGCCAAACAAAGTTCCAGTGGTCCGAAGAATGTCAAGATTCATTCAGGAAGCTGAAAGGAGCTTTGATCAACGCACCTATACTGAGCTATCCCTACCCAAAGGGAAATTCATTTTGGATACGGACGCCAGCAACGTGGGACTTGGAGCTGTCCTATCTCAGATCCAGGAGGGACAGGAGAAGGTCATTGGTTATTTCAGCAAGACGCTTAGCAAACCAGAGGGGCAATTACTGTGTCACCAGGCGAGAGCTGTTAGCTGTTGTAAAGGGAGTGGAACACTTCTACAAGTACGTGTATGGAAGAAGATTCCTGTTGAGAACTGACCATGCAGCTCTCAAATGGCTCTTACAGTTCAAAAATCCTGAGGGTCAAGTAGCACGTTGGATCGAGAGACTCCAAGAATTCGATTTCGAGATCGAACATCGAGCCGGAACTAGCCATAGAATGCAGATGCCTTGTCGCGAAGACCATGTCCAGATGATTGCTCACATTGCCGACGAGCAGAGAGAAGGAAGCAACACTTTGTAGAACCGCGGCAATGGATGACAACTGGAATGACAGCAAGATCCGGAAAGACCAAGAGAAGACCCCGACCTTGGCTTAGTCGTCAGCTGGAAGAAGGGCAATCGAAGACCATCATGGCAGGAAGTCGCAGGATACTCGCCGGCTGTTAAGTCCTATTGGGCACAATGGAACTCTCTTATTCTGGACAATGGGATCCTGAAACGTTGTTGGAGGCCGAGATTGGTGGGGAAGACAGAGCCAAATAATTGTTCCCAGGAACAGAAGAGAGGAAGTGCTGCGGAAATCCATGATGGAGTCGCTGGAGGACATCTGGGAGTGACGAAGACCCTGCAGAAAGTGAGGCAACGGTTTTACTGGGCCAATTGTCAAGCTGACGTCCAGGACTGGTGCAGAAAGTGCGCTGTATGTATGCGCTGCTAGCAATGGACCTCGAATACGACCCAAGGCCCCGATGCGTCAGTACACGTAGGCAGCCCGTTCGAGAGAATCGCCATTGACATCGCCGGCCCGTTTCCCGTATCCGACCACGGGAATAAATACATCCTTGTGGCAATGGACTACTTCAGTAAGTGGGCGGAAGCCTATGCCCTGCCCAACCAGGAAGCCATCACCGTCGCCGACGTCTTGGTGAAAGAGTGGATATGTCGATTCGGTATTCCAATGGAGCTGCACTCGGATCAAGGCAGAAATTTCGAATCCAACCTTTTCAAGAAATATGTCTACTGCTGAACATCCAAGAACAAGAACCACGGCCTACATCCGCAGTCCGATGGAATGGTGGAACGGATGAACAGGACGATCAACCGCCACTTGTCAAGGTTGTCTCTGACCATCAAAGAGACTGGGACCAGTATCTTCATTTGTTCCTGATGGCCTATCGATCCGCATTACAGAGTCAACCAGTCAAACTCCTGCTAGTATTATAATGGGCCGAGAACTGCGACTGCCTTGTGACCTGCGGTTTGGGATACCGCCAGGACAATACACTGCGGAGAGGACTACGTCAGCAAACTTCGGCAGAGAATGGACGACATCCACGAACAGCCCGGTTGAACATCCAGAGTGCCAGCGATAAAATGAAGAAGACCTATGACATCAAGGCCGACGCTGGAGGATTTAAGGTCGATGATCTGGTTTGGCTGTGCAACCCCAAACGTCGTCGTGGACTATCACCAAAGTTGCGGAACTCGTGGGAAGGCCCGTATAAAATCGTGAAAGGATAAACGACCTTGTTACCGAATCCATAAGCCACCCGAGGAAACCAAGGGTCGTCCATTTCAACAGGTTGGCCTTAGCTGGAAACCTTGACCAAGTTCGCACCCTCAAGCCACAGAGGATGATATGACGTTCGAAGTTTATGTCCTTGTATTCAAACGGGCAGAAAGTTCTACATGGGATTACTAGAGAGTCACGAGACCTTTTCGAGGTGCCTGCTGACTACGCACTAGCGCACTGTGGCAGAAGATCTTCAAATGTCAGGGGCATCGCCGTAGTGTTCTCAAGAAATTTGGTCAACTCCAAACACTGCGGGAGCAGAATCCAGAAGTTGGTGGGGTGCTACAGTTGAAGAAAGGCCAGAGAAACATCTACTACCTAGTTACCAAGGGCATTCCCAAGATAAACCGTCCTATGAAGATGTCTGGAAGAGTCTCACCAAACTAAGAGATACTATGGTGGACCAGAATCTGGTGGATCTAGCAATTCCAAATTGTCCTGTGGTATTGATGGGTTGGACTGGAGAGTCATAAGAAGTATGCTGGAGGCGATATTCAGATCCAGCGGCGTCAAGATTTTGGTTTGCTGTAACCCTCTTCCACGACCGATCATGAAGACCGTGGAGTGTTACTTCCATCGAACTTCACGGTTGCAGATATGAGAGTCATGCAGATATCGTCACACTCCAAGGATGAAATTTTGGGACGAAATGTCTTTAAGAAGGGGCAATGTAACGAACCTAGGCCGGACCTGTCGCCTCACGTGTTGCCATCGCAGCGATGAGATCATCCCCGGAGATATTCGAGAACCATCCAGTGCGCTCTTCCGCGGAAAACAACGGTCAATATGGAAACAATTGGAACATGCCGTCGCCAACCGTCGAATTCGAAACATCGAGAATGCTGTATCGGAGATAAATAGAGCCAAACCTCAAGTGGAGTAGGACAGTCTGAACGAGCCATACCATCAGGGTATACAGTGGCGTAGTAATATAAATTAAGTTGTAGATTCAGTGTGAAATAAATTATTTAAACCAAGTTAAGTTTATTTACGTTACAATATAAACTATGCAAAACTGAAAATTTACTTAAAAATGAACAGTGGTATGGAGTTCTATGCAAGCGATGATGTGAATACTAAAGCAAAAGTAATAATCAAAACTTGAAAAAACATGTCGATAACAATACTAAAAAATTAAAATTAATAAAAAAACTAGTAAAAATCTGAAGGAAAGTAGGGCTTCAATTGTTTCAGTAAACAGGGAAAATGAACTATATAAAATTGCAATTCAATCGGTATGCAGAAATTATCGAAATAAATTGGCTGTTAATTTATTTCGATACCATTCTATAATCTGAAGATATGTGAAATAAATAATTGTACAACACCCCATAATCAGGTTTTACATAACACTGAAATTTCAGAAAATAATGATATTCATCGTATGAACGCAAATGAATCCGAAATCAACTGTCATATTTCAACAAATACGAATGTTTTATTGAAAGTCGTACCCATGATATTGAATCGTGGTGAAAAATCCCTGATTACTTATGCACTTCTAGATGAGGCCTCGACCGTGACCTTGATTGACCAGGATTCAGCTGTCAAATTGGAACTTGATGGACCTCAGCATCCTTTATATATTCAATGGACGAATAATCAAAGTTGAAGCAACAAGATGACTCGAGGTTGTGTCATGCATGACATCAGATCACCACAGAATGATAAAATTTCCAATTTCGTCATGCCAGAACCATTGAAGGATTGTCTTTGCCATCGCAAAGTGTTGATATGATGAAGATTTCCAGTGAGTATCATTTTGACATAAAAATTCCATCAATGATCGATGCAAAGCCCAAACTATTGATTGTTCAAGATAATTGGCCTCTCTTGATCAACAGAAAAGTTATAACTGGCCCTTGGAATGGTCCACCTTTGAGTAAAACACTTTTAGATTGAGTCATTCATGGAAATGTTAGTACAGGGTCGAACAAAATTTCTGATAATGGTCACGTATGCTTCATTAATCATGGGGAAAAGGACGACTTAGACATTTTTCCTGACATGGTGAAACAACAATGGCAAATTGACAATTTAGGTTTGGAAAAGATCCCAAATCCATGTCAAGAGCACAAAACATTTTGGATACAATGAAGAGGAAAGGGAAGAGGTTTGAAATAGGACTTCTATGGAAACATGAAAATGTGATTCTTCCAGGAAAGTAAATCGAATGCGATCAAGAGACTGCTTTCTATGCAGAGAAAAATGGACAAGAACCCAGATTTTGGAAAAGCCTATTGCGAGAAAATTTTCGACTTGGAAAAAAGGGCTGTATAAGTAAACTCTCTGAAGAAGAAGCCAAAATGTGTAATACGAAAACTTGGTTTTGCCACATTTCGGTGTATTCAATCCCAATAAACCAAATACGTTAAAAATTGTTTTTGATACTGCATCCAAATCAAACGGCATAAGTCCAAATGACTGCCTTATTACTGGTCTCGATCTATATAATTCTTAATAAAATATTTATTAAGGTAAAGATGAATATAAAATATAAAATGTAAATGTATAATTCTTTATATAATATTCTACTAAATTTCAGAATAAAAAAAGATGCATTTACTGCAGATATAAAGGAAATGTTTCTTCAAATCGGTGTCAGACAAAAAGATCGTCCTGCTTAAAAAATATTTCTCCGCAAAGATATGGATCGCATCTGTTCGCTAAATATTTTTGAAATACAAGCTGTTTTCTTTGGTTCAACTAGTGGGCCCTGCTTGGATCAAGAAGCAAATAACATCAACGCTCATGATTTAGTTATTCAATTTCCAGAGGCATCACGAGCTATTATAGAAGACCACTACAAGGATGATTATCTGGGTAAAGCTGATTCTGAATTTTAAGCCATAAAATTGATCCAAGACATAATTTTCGTACACAAATAGGGAGGATTTATGATTTGTAACTGGATTTCAAATTCAAAAGCAGTATCAGAAGGAATCGACAAGGAACTGGTAGCTCAAAATGTGTTGGATATTGAAACCAATGCGGAAACAAGAATGGAAAGAATTTTGGGAACTTGGTGGATATTTTTAGCTTTCAAACAAAATTTTATAAAGTCAATGAACATATTCTGAATATTCGTAATATCAATTTTTGATCCACTTGGTTTCATAGCAAATTTTATTATTCATGGAGAAGTGTTACTTCATGAAATTTGGAAAAATAAACTAGATTGGTATGACAAAATTAGTGATGATTTGAATGACAAATGGGTTTTATGGATCAATGACTTGAAAACTATTTACAGTTTCAGAGTTCCTCGACAGTATTTTAGCCCAGATAGAGATGGTAGATACCTCAGAAAGATGCTTTGCGTCAGTTGCAGATCTGAAAATAGAATGGGGAAATGAAATTCGAGACAGCCTTTGTGAGTGCAAAAACAAGAGTTGCATCTCTGAAGCCTGTCTCCATCCCAAGGTTAGAATTGCAAGCAGCCTTAATGGAAGCACGACTGGGGCACTCACTCAGCTCTACTCTTAGGTTTGAAATCTCTCAGGTAATATATTGAACAGATTCAAAAACTGTGTTACAATGGCGAAATACTTAAACTGACAAACATGACAGTGGAAGGACGTACCATCAAAACAAAATGTTGTGGTTGAAGCGACGAATAGAATAAAACCCCTCGATTTCTCTGACAGGAGTTCATGGTTATTTGGTCCCCAATTTTTTTGTGAGAATATCGACGAGATAAATCAAGATATTTTTGAAATTAAAAATGATTACGTTTTTGTAAACTTCTTCAAGGAAGACTTGATAGTTCCTGACCCACAGAGATTTTCAAAATGGAATTGTATAATAAGAGCCACAGCATGGATGCTTAGGTTCATTGGAAATTGCCGAGGTAGTAATAAAAATACTGGAGAACTCATGGTCTCAGAAATTCAAAATGCGGAAAAACTCATCTACAGAAAGATTCAAATAGACGCATTCTACGAAGAATTAACTTCACTGAAAAAAAATAAGTATCTACAAAAATCTAGCAGACTTTATACTTTCTCGTGCGAGTTGGACAAAGGCGGTATAATAAGACTAGGAGGAAGATTGAAAAATTCAAGACAAGCCGATAAAGACATGAAAAAACCCATAATTTTGGATACGAAACATAAGTTGACAAAATTAATTAATCATTTTTATAATGAATAGGTATTCCATCATGGCCAGGAAACGGTCATCAATAATTTAATACAAAAATTTTGGATATTACATATTTGACAAGCAGTTAAAGACAAAAAGAAATCATGTCAAATGTGTAAAAACAGAAAGGTTTTATCAAAAACACCCATCTTGGACAATTATCATTATGTCGTTTGGAACCTACAATAAGGTGCTTCATTAAAACCGGAGTGGACTATTTCGGACCGATCAATGTTGCTGTGAAAAGGAGCAGAGAAAAAACATACGGGGTGATTTTCACGTGTATGCTAACAAGAGCTATACATTTGGAAATTGCAAATGATCTCAGTACAGCAGTTTTTCATCCATGTACCCCGCCAATATGGTTCTAGACGTGGATTCCCTGAAAAAATCCACAGCGTTAATGAAAATAATTTCAAGTCAGCAGAAAAAGAATTTTTAATAGCATTGATGAATTTGAATCATACAGAAATCGCAAATTTTCCAGTATGAAAACAATAAATGGATTTTCAATCCACCGAATACACATTCGGGAGGAGCATGGGAAAGATTGATACAATCCGTGAAAAAAAATTATGAAGGAACTGTTAACAACGAGATTTTTCACGGGAATACGAAAATATAATTAATACGTTAGTCAATGGCCTTGACATTGGCTCACCTATCTTCGACTCTGAGGCTTTGACTCCCAATCATTTCAGAATGGAACACATTATGCTGCTCTACCTTCACATCCACCGAAGAAGGGAACTGAATTTTCTTATAAAATGGTCTTTTTGGAAGAGGTGGACTTCAAGATACCACCATTTCTTGTAAGCAGTAAGTGGTTCGAAGAAAACAGATCATTCAGGAAAATGATATTGTAGTGGTGGTAGATTCGAATGGTCCGAAGAATATTTGGCCAAAGGAAGAGTGGTACAGGTTTATCCGGTGAGATGGCAAGATAAAGGGGGGTGGACGTGAAATTTTCTGATGGAACCATTCTTCGCCGACCCTTTTGAGGGCTGTGTATTGGACGTCAAGAAGAAAGAAGAGTAATTGTTCTTGTTTTTCTTTTCACTGTTGGAACAATTACTGGGGAGAAAAATCTTATTTTTGTTTGCATTTTTAATATTGTTCAATGATAAATATAGAAGTAGTTCATGAAAAGAAATAGAAGACAGATAGTAAATAAATATTTTCAAGTTGACGGGTTTGACTTTCTAAAACAGAAATACTATTGAAAAGTCTTTCGACCCGATACTGAAGATATTCTTCCAGGCAAGCAGTAACATTCACTGTTACCTTGCAAAAAAATGCCCTGGGGTCTGGGGTAAGTATTTTCAGTAGCGGAAGAAAACATTATGGCGAATGCTATCAAATTCATGATATGTCCTGTGTATCGCTTTCCTAAATCATTTGGTACGCCTTGGAATTTCTCGTAATACTGCTTTGGCACCTTCTAGAGAAACTGTTCATTGAGTGGGGAAGGAAACATGTTGTCTCAGTAGTGAATGCACTCTGCTGAGTGATTGCGGGGTTAACAGTTGTATCAAGTTCAAGATACTTTTGTCCGTTAACGTTACCATCAATAAAAATGATCAAGATACTTTTGTCCGTTAACGTTACCATCAATAAAATATGGTCCTACAATATGGTCTTCCAAAATCCCAGCCCAAACATTTGATTTCTGGTGTTTGTGAATGAGTTTCCCTTGTACCAATGTGGATTTACATCAGTCAGTATCTGCAGTTGTACCTGTAACTGGATCATCTTCATTCAATTCTTGTACATTCCGCATTTTATTTTGCACTGATCCTGACTCCATGAACTTGTATTATGCACTGGTATAATACGTTTCCGTGGATTAATTTCATTGAAAATTCGAGCGGTAGCTCTAGAACATTCTATTTTTCTTTCATAGTATCAGGCTGTGCCGAGCACTGACGAAAAGTACTTCGAGCACTAAGTACTCTTGAAAAGTGCTTTTGAGTCCGGAGCACTGAGCTTTTATTTCTGAAATGCTCGCGATTACTGAGCACTTTCACAAAGTAATTGCACTTAGCGAGCACTGTGCACTTCTCAAAGGATGAGCCTGTTGCGCCTTAAGTTACTTTTGAATATATAATTGCTGTAATAAAACAATTTGGTCCAAATAAGTTTTTTTTGTATTTTTTGGGTTAATTACGTCGACTTGAATCCAGAAAAGCAATGGAAACAGAATAATTTTGAAAAACGCAATGATTTGCCCGTATGATAATTATTTATGAGTGTGGCGGGTGGCATTGAATAAACTGTGTGGTGGAATAAATACGACTGGCACGTTAGTGCATTTCAAAAATGGAACTTCATTCATATAATATCGAATATTTTGAAGCTGTCTCCTCAATTATCGAATTTTGACAAATCCAGGTTTCCGATCCCAAAACCCCTCCATACCAATTTTCATTGAAATTGGATGATAAATAAAAAATCTCGTCCGCCATATTAGATCCTCTCTCTTGAATTTTGACAATAAAATCATAATCTGCGACTCCAAAAACCTCCAGATAACAATTTTGAATATATTTGGACCATCAATGATAAAACACACGTCCAGCCATATTGGAGCCGCCATCTGGAATTCCTGATTTTTTTTAACAAAATGATGATCTCCGATTACAAAAACTTTCACATACCAAATATAAATAGAATCGGACCCTAAACACATTAACACAGCACATTAAATAAAAACTTCTAAAACATTTCGAAAAAAATCCATATTCGTAAAAAAATCGCATGGTTCCTCGGGAAACAGTTTCCCAGTCCCCCAAAGTGTCCCAATACGCGCCTGCGAGTTCAGCCGTAGAGCACCGCCAAAATCAAGTGAAACTAATGAAATTACTGTCCTTTGACGACTGGTCTGGTCAGAAGGCCCTCCACTCACAGTCACGTACAGATTTGGATACAATAGGTGGAAACATTGTCGATTTTAATTGTAGAACATCGGCAGGTCTGTACCAGTTTTAGGACTAGATACATTGTTTCAGCTTTTTAAGATATTTTACTTGAGGTTAGTTTTTTTAGTGAGATGTACCTAATTATTTTAAAATCAACAAAATACGATGAATCTTATAGAAAGTTTAAAGGCAAGTTCCTGCTCTAAGGGATCGTAACAAGAAAATGGACGAAATAGCACGTTTATCAAAAAAATTTTCTACGACTACAGATGAAATCATGTTTTGCCACCATCGTCGTTTTGGGTATTATTTTTTTTGATTAAATATGCATCAGAATATCGTTAGATGCCATTTTATTTATTGAACAACTTCAGATGTGGACAGGATACGTTTGTGTTTATTAATATCGCCAACTCTCCGTAGGAAAAGGAACAGTCGGCTGACAATGTTGAACCGATTTTATCCAAGTCTGTACTTATTTTTTCACTAAAACTGTTCTGAAGATTTCTTAATAGAATATCATCGTGTGTAGAAAGTCTATTCATTAAGTTTCTGCATTCAGAGAAAAATAGTTAAGCACTAAACTCACTTCGCAAAGCAAACCATTCAAAACAATGCCATATCAACACTCTAATGTCTCAAATATGCATAATATAAGACACAGGGCATTCAGTAGTTTTGGGGTGCCGCTAACTGCCGCGTTTTCATATTTCAAAACATTTATAGATTCATAGTAAGGGGGAGAGCAGTGCTTAATAATCCGAGAAGTGCTCCAAGCTATAAAGTGCCAGGATCATGTTTATTTATTTATTTATTTTATTTATTGTATTACAAACACCAATTGGTAATCACAAGTAGTGTTCGGAGGTAAGTAGGAGTAACAATCAGGTCCCTATCAAATGTTCTACTGGATCGGGTTCAATATAAAAAATAAAATGTTTGAATATTTTTTTAAGAAGGTACATCAATATATCAAGGCTTGACCAAAATATGCGTACGAAAATACAGGAGATATCAGATATTTAAAAAAAACGTCTGCTTTCTTCCAAACTTATTATTTCCGAAAAGCATACTATTTTTTCAATACAGTGACGTTCCAACAGTGATTTGGGAACCAACAGATAGCCCTAGAAATGTTTATTGTCAGCAAATATTCTTCAATAATTTCCGAATCTGTGAAAATCGTAATGTATGTTTTCGGAAATGAGAAAAACGTATTTTTGTTTTAAACTTATTTTCATTGAAACTTCTACAACACTGACCGATTTACAATTGCATTACACATGTGTTTGCGATTAATTCCCCTCAAATTGAAGTATCGCAAGTATTGAAGATTCTGAAGTAGGGTGCTGGGGGCGAGGGGTTGATAGCACAATGATGACATTTGGTGGGTATTGCAAAAATCATATCCAGATATTTTTCTTATGTGTTCATAGCATGCAGATATGTTTATAAATCTTGTTAGGTTGAGTAGGATCCTTCTTCATCGGGTAAGTGTTGACATGAATATAGACCGAGTTGCCTTGTACAGGCTGGGCATATGCATAGAACAAAGCCATTCTAGAATACGCATCTTTAAGATTTTTGTGATATCATTATTATCTACAAAAGTTTCATACCAATTTCGAAAAAATTAATATATCCAAGATATAAATAAAATAACTGATAAAAATTTTTTTAAAGGCAACTTTTATTTAAGCCGTGTACTAAAACGTATAAAATAAGTTTAGTCAACGCTGACAATGATTTGATGAATTTTTTGTTGGTTTTAAAAGCTAGTCGCCGAAGTGTTAATAAAGTGAGGTACCAATTAATTTGGATTGGGCGTGATTGGTTGTAGTAAACTTGTCAAAGTATTTAATTCCACAGTATGCATAAAGTAGGTACCAATTAATTTCATTGGACAATGATTGGTTGAGTAGTAACAACTTGTTGAAGTAATTTTATTACAATTCTTTTAAGTTAGTTCTAATTATTTCAATTCAATACAACTCACTTCCCTGAGTTTTGAGCTGAAAGAAATCATGACCTCCGACCTCAAAAAAACTCCCACAGACCAATTTTGAATAGAATCTTACCATAATCCAAAACTCGTCCGCCATCCGAAGTCGCCATCTTGAATTTATAAATTTTGACAAAATTCATAATCTCTGACCCCGAAAAACCCCACATACCAATTTTTGAATCAAATCGGACCATAATTACAAATCCGTCCCGCCATTTTGAAACCCGATTTTTTTTTCCTCTAAAACTCCATGAATGCATTGTCCCGAATTATAAACACCTGCCAAATTTCAAATCAAACGGACGACTGGAAGTTGGTCAAAATTCACTCAAGATTTCACCCAAACTAACAAACGAACGAACTAACTAAAGACTGAAAATAAATAAAACTTTGACAAAAATAGAAACAAAATGAAAAATGATTTCATACAGGTTTGAGTAATAGAACGCTCAAAAGTTTATCGAAATGAGTTAGCGATATATCGCAATATTGCATATATTTATTTTAAAGAACTTTCACCTTCGATTCAACTTATTAATTTGACAGGTTCCAAATAATGACGAATCATGTTATACATGCATCAGACCCCAATCTATATACCATTTCGAAAACGTGGAGCATATCAGTGGCGTACATCCCTCTTCTATATAAAATCTTTTTTTTCGTTTCTTGTTACGATTTTAATTGTAGTGACGTATCCTATACATATTGGCAAGCCTGGACTAGGCAATCCAGTGGCGATATGCTCGTCGATATTCATGCCAACCCCTAAAAAAAACTATACCCGCTTGTAAGGAGGAGTATCATACGGTCGCCGCTTAACGCACAATAACTTCAATCGAAGCTTTTTTCACTTTATTAAGTCATTTAAATAGGGACGGCATACCACGTTGAATGCTACCGGTGATACATCCGGCTGGATGCTCTCTAGAAATATCGAATGTAACAACAATTAAAGAATATGTAAAACAATTAGCATACAAATTTTACAAATATTTCATTCCTAAAAGTCCGTTGACGAGAGGAATGACGAGCATAGGGCATGCCACAATGCCCCAGAATACCGGCGGCCTGATATACCAAGGCACAGATTTATTTTACGAAAGACCCTGAAAGGCCGTAAAGGCCAAACAATATACACATAAGGACTCCGTAAGGAATTTACTCATTTTTTGCAAACCAGTTTTTTTGATTAACTTTTTCTGGTAGAGATAAGCCTTAACATAGTAACACAACGAAGATATAGCCCCTAACAATTTTCATAAAAAACAAAACTGAAAATTAGCGCATAGATGTATGTAGGGGGCTTGAGGCACAAATGGCCTTAGAAAATTATTAGACAATCGAAGGGTAATAATGGGTCTCCCCCTCTCCATCAGCGGGGTGGCCCCACTGTTCTCAGAGCCCGGACATTGATACAGGACCAGTGTACCCATGGGCATGTAGTGGAAAACCGGATCCCTCCTTCCTCAAACCCCGTCCTATACCCAATATTCCTTCGCGTTCGAAAAGTGAATTGCATATAGTTTATAAGGATATTTTATTAACGGAGAAGTTACCAAAGCTTGTAGCGATCAATAGTGAATAAAAAAACCATTTTGATTTTGATTTTGATTGGTTCTCGTCGATCCCAAGTCAAGCAACGTCGGGCGCGGTTATACTCAGATGGGTGACCGCTTGGGAAACCCTGCGGTGGTTTTAATGAAATTCTCCTCTTGCGACTGGCTGAATGACGAAATGTCGAAAAAAAAAAAAAAAAAGTCATTTAAACTGGTTTGAATAATTGAAGATGAATTTATAGTTATTTAATCAACTAGTGTATTAATGAGTGGCGATTAATGATCGAGAATATTTTAACGTGTGAGCGAGCAGGCGTTAATGTTCGAGATCAATAATCGCCATTCTATAAACAGTTGATTACAAAATTTTTCCGTTGATTATTACGAATAGTTTATATTCAGAAAAAACTAAGAATTATTTAAACAAAATTGAAAAATGTTAGTTAGTGTATGGTATGTACATAAAACTACCTGATTTTCACCTTATATCAGATATTTTTTAGATTTCGGGGGGGCACCCACTAACCCCCTGGGACAACCTTGGTACATTGAAATTTTTCGATATCCATTTGCTTCAACTAGGAGAAACTTACAATATTTGGAATTTAAAATATAAAATTTGACAGCGCCAAGGTAATATGACAAATATGACATTTTGAAGTATTTGCATTCGTGTATGCCTATACCAAAATGATGCATTGATAGAGGAAATCAACCATTAATAGGTTATTAATGGTCGACGTTGCTAGGGGTCATTTACGATCGATTTCGTGTAGATGATTCACACTCGTTGATATGAAGTCGCCGGAAAAATAATTTCATGAATTCCTCTATAACTTGGCGAGAGTAAACACTATGACGGAAAATCATTTACTTCTCAAGTTGGTAGTGTAATCTCTTGTCATTCTAAATATCTTTTTGAGTATTAAGCTTTCCCTAAATTTGTCACAAATATACTTCGTGTCAATACCAAATTGCGTAAGTTCAACATGGCGGCTGTCGATGATTAAAAAAATATCTCACTGAATTCATACTAATATTGGTACACCAGCCCCAAAATTTTTTTATTTGAACATTTTTTTTCTCTGGGAGGAACACAAAAGAGATAATTGCTGTAAATTACTATTAATGTTTCTCAATAAATCCTGGCATAGAATATAAGGAAAGAAATTGATCTGTGCCAAACGGTCAAGCCATAAATGTCGGTCAAAAACGTCATCAATTTGACAGTTATAATTCGGAAATATGCCTGCTCTTATTGGACGTGCCATCAGATTTTATTTTCTAGGAGGAACGTTGTAGAAAGGTACATTCCCAATTGGGTCTCCTCAAGAACATTCAGTCGATACTCTATTACCTGTTCTACAAGGTGAAACTGGAGAATTCTAACTAATATAATCATATGAAACGAAAGAATCTACAGTTCTTCACTCGACTAACTCACCAAAGGAACTGGAAATGTAATAACATTTCATCAGATCGAGAATCTTGAGCAATCACATCATCAGCATAAACAGATATAATGGCTAAACAGAGAAACAAATGAAAATAGTCAGTGGATAATTGGCCCAAGAAGCTTCCCACATCCGCAACGCTACAGCCTCTGTAAATTCTCGTTTGAAGCACCTGTAAAACATAAGTTATCCTTTGTGAATTTTAAAACATTCGATACTCAAGGTAGGATCCACCTATGACAAAAGTTCCATGGCATCTCTGTGTTTCTTCCGGTTTCATAAAACTTAGGAACCATCAATCTTATCCAGCTCTCTCAATACCTCAAGCACCTATCCATGTCTCTATCTGTAGGAGTAGCTCGAAAACAGCTCTTTGCATCAAAACCAACAAAGCACCAAAATGCTGCCGCTTATCTTGAAGTTCACACAACACAGGTGCCAGCAGATCGCTCATACCTTGATGTACCTGAAAATAGCGTGAATATTTCATATCTCAGGTCCGTTCAAGTATTTTTGATTAGATGTTTTGAGTTCAGCAAACATAACTACTTTTTCCCATTATTGGTTTTCCTTTGTTGAAGGGTTATACCTGAATTAGCTAATGATTTGAGAGATGTTTAGTTTTTCATTGGAAAAAGAGCTGATGGACATATCCAACTGTGACTTGTCTTCTTCGAGGATTTTTTAACTATATAAAAAAAATTATTGGTGGAGTGAGAGTGACGAGTTTGTTTTAATGTTAATGATGATGTGGACTTGATGGTATGAATTAAGAAAATGAGACTGATTCGTTAAGAATACAATTGCATTTATATGTATTAGGGTTGGAGTTTGATATGATTTTATTATCCGGCTAGAGAGATTGAAAGAATACTCTTTATTAGTTGATTCAGATTTCGGAAATAATTTATTCTTTCATCAAGACATATATGAGCAAAAGGTTACATTTGTTAAAAAAATCTTAATGAATACTAAGTAATTGAGACTTAAGCGAACACGAAATAGAAAAAGTATAGTTCATGGAGAAAGGAAATGTTGGACACAAACACAGAATAAAATATTTTTGAGGTTATACTTCTTTTGGCGCGTTAAGTTGAGAGTACAATTGGGAGCAGCGCGCGCACACCATTACGAAAATCATACAAGTTGGCCGCGAATGAGGCTCAGGTTGTGAGCATGGTAGGGGTATACCCAAAAGCCAAGCGCATATCGTCTAGCCTTAGATCATATATGCTACGCTAGATACGTGTAGCAGTTGTTTGGTATCAGAGGGTGAACGGGTCTCAAGCGTACTCACTGACGTAGCTTCCAGATGGATAGCTCAGTACGTGCCTCAGACCCACAACAACAAGTAGCAAATGACTTTTCCCAAGATATGGAGAAAACACCCTCCAAGTAGAAGGCGAACCTTTCACTAAGAGCTTAAAATGTGCTGGCAAAATGAAAAAACAAAAGGCACCTGGAATCTCAGCGGCATCCCTATGGAGCCATCAAAATAATGAAAGAAATCGAACCAGAGGTTCGGACTAAAATAACTCAGAAACAAGAGCCTTCGAAGGAATGGAAAAGGCCAAACTGATTCTGGAAACCAAAGGGAAGACCAGAAGCTATGAAACACAGGCCATGCCCAAGTAGCACAGAGTCATAAAATTAACATTGACTTCTTATACCGTCTTAAAGACCACGTATTTGTAATGTTTTTTAAACCAAAAGTTAATGTGCGTTTTATAACCTTTAGGCGTTGCTATGACGTCATGTAGTAAAATATAACGAGAGTACAATAAAGAATTCTCGAGATGAAGTTGTATGGGTTTGGTTGTAAATAAATTGTATGTGTCGTTGAGTAGAACTTAAGAGCAGTTGCTGTGAGGTTATTATGACAATGAACATATGGGTTCTAATTAATAGATTTACAAAACGTTTCTACGAATACATATTGTACTCATGTTAATGTAGTTTTATCAACGTGAACTTTGGTCGTAATGATTACATTATGTATCTATGGTTAGATTATTTTGTTGGTTAGGTATATTGTGTTATGTATGTAAATTTTCAGTTCGGTATGAATAATTAAAATGTAAAAACAAAACCCAATATGCCTTACAAAGAGAACTGGAGCGTATAGAAAAAATTAAAGAGGATAATTAATCAGTCTATCAAAAAAAATAAAGTTCACCCAGTCCCAGATGAAAATGTACCTGGAACAAGTTCAGAACCAACCACAGGAGAGTATCACTGTGGAAAGTGCTTTAAAGGGAGTATGGATGGGGGGTGATGAAGAACACTTGGAAAAATGTTTGTCTTCAAAGAAAATTGAGGAACTGGGCATTAGTTCCCAAAATTCCCACCCCTGATGATCTGATGAGTGATAAATACAAAATATTTAAATATAACTGTTTAACATCAACATAACCTCTATTGTAAATGTCAGTTATTCTAGCGTTTTCCATTAGGCGGAACTAGCGGAATGCTTATGCACTCAGTGTATGTCTTTTTCTGTTTTGATAGCGTTACGACGTTAGTACAACAAAACTTGCTACTTGTGGTCACAGAGACTACGTTACAACTTTTTTATGTAAGATATTGCGATGTCTTTGAGACACACGTAAACTATTCTATGATAGTACATACCGGAGTAATTACAACTTTTCGACATTCTGGTAGCCATATTGGAACAAAAATATTTAAAATAAAAAATATGAGACCCTGGGTGTTATATCAATTTAAAAATTATTGGAGATGTGCTAATCAAGTATCTTTCGTAATATGGTGTACATATTTCAACGATTAATGGGAAACATTGATGAAGTATATTTTTTCTGAAATGAAAATGAATATTCATCTCTCTTCATTTTCGAGGCGCATGAATTTTAAGTGAGAAGAATTGGATTTTGATCGTAAAAATGGATTTGCTTGGTCGCTAGAGTTGCAGAACAATTCTTAAAGACACATAAATGAAAATCTTTTTTATCTCGATAACTATCACGGCCATTTGTTGTAAGTATATATAGTGGATATAGGACATTACCACAGAGTATCATGAGCATGTAAAGGAAGACTGAATTATATATTATATTAATATTATATAAAATATTTTGTATATTGTAATACTATATTAGAAAGATACCTTCATGCATAATGGTATAATGACCACACTAAGACCAGAGAACGACGTAATAATAATATTCAATCCAACCCTTTTGCGACTGACTACTAAAAGTCTATATTGGCAAGTCATTACCACTACTTTATAACGTCGATGTGACGTCGCAAGAGTGTGCCTTTTTGTCGTATTGGCAGACATAGCGACGTCTTAGCATATTACAAAACATAAATCTTTTGCGAAATGTCTAGTAGACGTCTGTACCCGAATTATGACCTACATGTGCTACTTGGGATTCTGCTTACCGAACTCGAACAGCAAAGTGTATGAGGGATTACTGAGGAAAAGGCTTGAGAAGGACTCGGAAGAGAAGGGCCTATCCGATCGTCAATTCGGATTCCGCAAGGGCAAATCAACCATCCAGGTAGTTGAGAGTGTGGTTAATATACCAAGAGGCCGCGCAAACAACAAATGGGCTGTACTTATCACTCTTGCTGTCAGAAATGCCTTCAATACGGCCTCATGGGACAGAATAATGTTAGGCCTGGAAACAAGAGGGATACAGGACTATCTACTAGAGACCATTGATAACTACCTGGACGACAGATTCATACAGATAAAAGAAAATGTCTGTCTAGAAGTTACAGCGGGAGTCCCACAGGGTTTGATCCTAGGACCTTCCCTGTGGAACATTTTGTATGATGGAGGGCCGGACGAATCAGTACCAGAGGAAGTCACCACGCTAGCGTATGCAGATGATCTTACGAGTGTTCGTTATGGCCACGACCATGGAAGCAACTAAAGTGGAGAGGAGATGAGGCACTGATACTAATTCTTAATGGATGGAAATAAATAAATTGGAACCAGTTCCACAGAAAACAGAGGCAGTCATTCTTAGAGGAGCAAAAGCAAAAGACGGGATCAGTTTTACGTGCAGAGGAGTCGAAATACTCCCCAAAAAAAGCCTCGTTAACCTGGGCATCACTATCGGCGAAAATTGCAGCTTAAGAGAACACATAAAGATCGCAACACAAAAAGCTGAGAAAAAAGCAGCGGTGCTCAGCAGAATAACTCCGAACATCAAGGGCCCTGGATCCAGGAAATGCAGCTTCAGAGAACACATAAAGATCGCAACACAAAAAACTGAGAAAAAAGCAGCGGTGCTTAGCAGAATAACCCGAACATCAAGGGCCCTGGATCCAGGGAAGGGAAATGCTGTATAATGTCGTACACTCGATCATATTATACGGCGCACCCATTCGGACACCGAAAGTTCAACGAAAAATACTGATTAGAGTCACCAGCGCATACCGCACTGTGTCGTGAGAAAGAGAAATACAAGAGACAAAGTTCAACGAAAATACGATTAGAGTCACCAGCGCATACCGCACTGTGTCGACTCAGGCAGTACAGGTAGTCGCAGGAGTCATACCGATTGAACTCCTGGCAGAAGAAAGAACATCAGCGAGGAAGCGGTTCCTCTTCTAGATCTAAAACAGAAGAGAGGGATATCACTATCAGGAAGTGGCAGGAAATATGGGATGACACTAACAACATTGATGAGCAGTGGATTAAAGAAATGGTTGGAGTGCAAGCACAGGAGAACTAACTACTCTCTTACGCAGGTACTCACTGGACATGACTCTTTTAGAGAATACTTGCACCGAATCGGAAAAGCCGAAAATGGCGTGTGTCTCTACTGTGAAATGGTAGATACAATGACCCACACAATTCTATTCTATCTGAGGCAAAGCATAGAAATTGAACCGACTATAGGAAACATCATGGGAATCATGATAGGAGACCCCGTGAAAAGGAAACAGATTTACGAGTACATCAGAAACATTCTTAGAATAAAAGAAATAGAAGAGTGACAAAGAGGAGTACGAAAGGAAAGGATAACGCACAGACAACCTGTCCACCGAAGAGATGCGCAAGCGGTTCCGGTGAGCATGGTGTTGAACACGAGGAAGGTTTAGTGCGTAGGCTAGGCACTCTAGAGTTCCACACTGCCAGGGAACGGAAGAAGTAGTACCTGAGCGAGCATGAGTGTCCTCCTGTCAAAAAAAAGACCTACAACAACGTATCTAGTTGGCATAGATGATCTAAGGTTCTAGCTGTACACAAACGCATAATATATATATATATATATTATTAATCAATTTTACCTACATTGTGCCATGAAAATTGTATTGAATCAAATGTTGAAAGTTGAATGTTGAACGTTAACACCTGTTTTCTAATTTCAGTTTTGATAACCAAAACTCAAAATTTGCATTGAAACAGAAGTGTGTATCTAGATCCACATGTTACCTATAATTCTAGGGATGTGATAAACAACTTTTGAAATTTCGTGTCATAGAGATACCGTCAAATTAATTCTGTTTGGTTATGTTGCTGATGATATTATTGTCTATGTTTCAGGTAAGGAATCTATGATTATCTAAGTTGTTTCAGAAAGTGTTTGAGAAATCTTTCGCAAAAAGGGAATAGCAAACATTACTTATCCTCGTTATACAGTGTCGAAGTAACGCAAACTGATAGATGTGCTTGTCTAAGCACGTACAGCGTTCGGTATGACAGAATTGAAGGACGAGGCAGTATCAGACAAATTTTTTTAAAAGTTGTTTCTTTACTTTTTCATTTGGGTCGTAAAAATAACCTCAAGATTTCAAACTGTAATTAATAGAATATATTCTGTATGTCCTACTAAGCTGTTTGTTGAAATTTTCTTGGAAAAACAAATTATATGTCGTACCTATTTCTGATCTTTAGTGTAGTGGGTTAATTTTATTTGAGCGTGAAAAGATAAATTATTCACTCCTACATAATTTTTCAGAAATATGGCTAGATGTCGAACCAAAAGAATACTACAATAAGCCCAAAAAATCAACGATAGCAACATATTTAACCCAAATCCTTAAATAGATATTGAAAGTGAAGAGGGACCGTTATTATACACGTCTGTGAACGAGGAAGACGAAAACACACATTTTAAAGTCTCAACAAATTTAGAAATGACAAAAATTGGAACAGAAATAGAAAATGGAAATGGAAGATAGGGAAAATGAAGATGAGACGGACAGAATGAATGATACCTCTGATAATCAACCCATTGGTTTGGTGAAGACTATTGACAAAAGCAAAAAAAAAGTCGAGGAGAAAATCAGAGAAAGATGAAAAAAGTACACCTGGATCAACGAACCTTTCGAATATTCTGCTGATATCGTTGATGATAACTTTTCACAATCAAGTGAGGCTTTGTCTCCACTGAGCTATTTCTGAATATTTTTTGATGATTTCCTCATAGATTTAATCGTTGAACAGTCTAACTTATACTCTCAGCAGGTTTCTAGTACATCCATAAAACTGAACAATAATGAATTGAGTTTTTAGCTATCGAATTACTAATGGGTTTACTAAAAATGCCAGCCAGCCTGCACGATTACTGGAGTGCACAGCTTAGATATGAAAACATGCCAATATTATGCCACTAAAAAGATCCCTACATTTTGCTGATAATACTGCTATGAACGATGATCGCTACTAGAGAATACGTCCAGTTATTAATCATATGAGTCGAAATTTTTCTAAAATTGAAGCAGGTTCTAGGCAACAATATATCAAAAATAAGCCAAATAAGTGGGGATTCAAACTATTTTCAAGATGTGGCATGTCTAGTATAATCTATGACTCAATTCCTCATGGTGGTGATGATACCTTTCGTGAAATTCAATTCTCTGAACAAGAATCATTGTTTGGTGTTAGAGAACAAATTATCATAGCACTCAGCAAATCAATCCTATTTGCAAAGTAATATATTTCGATAATTTCTGCTGCTCTCCAGACTTAATTCCATATTTACGTGATGAAATGGGAATATTTTCACTGGTTACTCTTCTAAGCAACCGAGTAAGAGGTTGTTCTATTGAAACAGAGAGAGAATTGAAAGACTTAGGTCGGGGCTCCTACTTGCAAATGAGCGAAAATAAAAATAGGGTGGTCATTGTTCAGTGGTATGATAACAAGCCCGTGTTAATGTGTAGCTCATATATTGATGCATACCCACTATCTACCCTCGAAAGATTGGTAAAAGAGAAATCTGCTGGAAAAACAGAAGTACCTACCTTGCCCGCAAGTGATTAAACATTATAATCAGCATATGGGTGGTGTGGACCTTGCAGGAATGTTAGTAATATGCAGAACTTTTTTAAAAACACATAGATAGTATATATACATTTTTACACGCTTTATATTAGCTTCACTTGTATGTTTGTAACCGTATGTTTGTTTGTAACCGACTCCTTTGGGCGCGATTTTGACCCACTTCCAGACGTACGAATGATTTGAAAATTTGGCAGGTGTACATAATTCCGGTGACAATGCATTAAGAAATTTTTGTTTGAAAAAAAAAACAAAATGGCGGCTCCAATATGGCGTACGAGTTTTGTGATTATGGTCCGATTCGCTTCAAAATTGGTATCTGAGGGTTTTCGTGGTCAGAGATTATGATTCTTTTGTCAAAACTGGAAAATTCAAGATGGCGGATCCAAAATGGTAGACGAGTTTTGTGATTATGGTCCGATTCTATTCAAAATTGGTTGTGGGGGTTTTTGGGGTCCAATATTATGATTCTTTTGTAAAAATTGAAAAATTCTAGATGGCGGCTCTAAAATGGCTGACGAGTTTTGTGATTATGGTCCAATTCTATTCAAAATTGGTATGTGGGGTTTTTGGGGTCGGGGATTATGATTATTTTGTCAAAATTGAAGGATTCAAGATGGCGGCTTCAAAATGGCTGACGAGTTTTGTGATTATGGTCCAATTCTATTCAAAATTGGAGAATAATAGTTCAAAAAATTAAATAATAATAATAATAGTTTAAAAAACTAAAAAACACGATTCAGTAGAGAACAATACTAAAAAGTTGAGAATAAATAATAGTTTGAAAACTAAAGAACACGCTTTAATAGAAAACTAAACTGAAAAGTAGAAAATAATTTTAAATGAGTTTGAAATAAGAATACAGTGATTAACAACAAATTTATTTCATCGTAAAAAAGCGTGGGGTGCTTTTTAAGATATTTTCATAATGATTCTACTTTTACCAATATCTGTCCATGAAATATTAACAACAATTGGCATCAAGCACCCCACGCTTTTTTACGATGGAATAAATTTGTTGTTAATCACTGTATTCTTATTTCAAACTCATTTAAAATTATTTTCTACTTTTCAGTTTAGTTTTCTATTAAAGCATGTTCTTCAGTTTTTAAACTATTATTTATTTCACAAATACTTTATGTGTGTTAATAACGGCTGGGTGCTATTTAAAAGAGATCTCAAATTGTTACAAGCAGAAGAGTCGCCACATACTTTGAAATAATTTCGAAACTGTATTGCTAAAAATCTTCTTCTCAAAAACCAAAGAAGGGGCGACCTTTGCAGGGTAATATCAGCATCCCAAAAAGAATCAAGACCATGTTCAAGCCACGACCCAACAGTGAAATATGCTTTGACGAGTTGGTCATTTTCCAATAGTTTCGTCAAAAGGACGATGTCGCAACTGTCAAGGCACCCAAACACATGTTCACTGTTAAAATGTTCGATTATGCTTCGTATCTAACCGTACTTATTTTTATGACGTTCACGTTGCTAAATGATGTTCAAGAAATATGTAATATGAGTTCAAAAATATAAACTAGTACACTCCTGTATTTCAGTGTCAAAAAGCTTTCTTCTAAAGTAGTTGTTCAAACGAGCTGTGAACACTACAATACACATCTATGACTGTTCTCGGTAATGTGCACTCAAATGCTCGTGCGAAAATCAAAGTTATTTTTATATATTGTTTTTGTTTTTTGGTAAAAATGAAGTAAGCTCGGCATCATTTTATAGAATTCCAAAAAAATATTTGTAGTGATTCTTTCCTCACCAAGTTTGTAAGGGAACACTGAGCATTTCACCTATTATTTATAAATACGCATTAAAAAATAATATTCATAAAAAATATCCCATAACAAAGTTGTCTAACATGTAAGAGAAAATGAAATATATTGGTTTATAGTTTTGGCATTGTCAACTTTATATATATATATATATATATATATATATATATATATTAATATATATATATATATATATTATATATATATATATATTATATATATATATATATATATATAATATATATATATATATATATATATATATATATATATATATATATTGTTACGATAGGTACTTAAATATTTATTTATAATTGATTTTATAATGGACCTTTACATTTACGAAAAAAAAAATCCAAAACTTATGTAGGTCGATTATATTTCATATGAAACGTCCAATTGACTTAGAATGCCATCATATATTTTTTATTTCGAAAAGATATTGCGTTTGAAAGTGTACCCGTGATGTCACGTTCATCGAAAACTACCCCCTCCATAATCCACGTTCAGAAACACGCATTACTGTTCTTGTCAAAAATATAGCTCACTGCTTGATATACACCATTAATATATGATTTAACACTGTTTATTAATAGACTCATCAACAAAAAAAACCCATTTCAACAAACAGTTTTCTTTATTTAAAACATTCAAAGTTTCTGAACGGGCCTTCCTTTTGATGAAGAGCGACCATTGGCAACACCGCAAATATTAAAGACAGTTCCCATTAAAATCATATTGACATTTGAGGTTAATGTTTAATGTCTATTTTTATCAACTTATTAATTTCTCAATATCATAAACGATTTGGTGTGTTTATAATGAAACAAGGCTTCGTAAAAGCAGGTTCGGAAAATTTGCCAAGGGTGGATTATGAGATGATTGACTCTTTTTATTTATTTTTATGCTTGGTTTATGCAACGTTCCCAAGAACTAAGCGAACTAATAACTAAGGATTCAACACTAGCAAATCAATGAGCGCGTTTATGGAACCCCTAGTACAAGAACTAAGAACCATGACTAGAAAGTTGCCCAACTTTTAACTAAGAACTTTGGTTCTTAGTTAAAACGTTCGTGATTGTTTAGATATAATCTATCATAAATGCATTATACTGTGAATATATATGTAGGCTTTGTCTGTTTGTATTATAATATAAATAAATTCATATTCGGTACCTGTTAGTGTTTCCTTCATGTGATGAGTCAAATATTTATTAAGTTTGAACTACTGAAAATATAATTAATAATTTAGAATGAATAGACTTGAAGTATGTTCATACAAATTTCGTAAATTTTTTGCAAAATTATTTACTCATTTCACACCAATTCTTTGTTGAGGGATACTAATCTATTTTTTACAAATACAGGCTTACATTTTCTATGGTGAAAATTTTCCCTGTGGTTACAAAGCTATAGAAAAAAATATTTTTCTGAAGATATTGGCATTCATGAAGAGAATGTGACAACAAACCTTAGAAAACTTTGACATAATACTGCACATTCTAGTTATTCAAAGTATTTTTGAATTTCAATCAATCAAAATAGAAGAAATGAATCTTATCGACAAAGTTGTTAAAGAATTCGTCCACCGTATGCTCCTGAAATAAATTGTATTGTGCCATTTGGAGTAGCAGATATTAAAATTTTACAGTATTGCATTTTTTCTATTCTGACCAAGTCATGGACAGACGAACAGGATCAGAGGGTTTTTCAATTTCCAGACAATAATTGAATTAACTTTCTTATAGCGAGCTCTGAAAGGGATCGGCAAATTTCTTTCAATTTCAGATATATCAGGCCAATATATAAGCTCTTATAAACAATTTGCCATCAAAGGCACAGCTTTGTGAAAATCTTGTGAACACTTGATTTACTCATATCAAAGTCATCAGCCAATCGAGAGTATACATCCCCAACCCGTATCTTTTTCAAACTTATCAGAACATCCATATATTTAATTTATTCAATTTTGGTAATGTATTTCACAATGTGGTAAACATTTTCAGGGAGCCCCAAATAATATTACTCTTCTTTTCTATAAGTGCAATAGATAAGCACTGGTGCTGCTGTCCTTCGATATTTTCACAATCAGGATCGGATGAAGACTGACTAGGAATATACTCAGAATTTTTTTTGGTGGTGTTATTTTGGTGAATCAGATAATGTACTAGCTTGGCTACTGCTAGGAGAACTATTCGAAACTCTTTAGTAAATATTTCCCATGGACGTAATGTCACTCAACACAGTTTTACTAGCTGAAGGAGTGATGTTTTCATTTGGTTTGGGTTTCTTCATCGTTGGTAAGTCATATACTTATGATGAAACATTGTCAGACCAATGTCGTTTCAGGTTGATATGTGGACAGACATCTTGCTTCAACATAAATTTGGATCCCCTTGTTCTAACATATTCCTAATTCGTAGTATCTTCTTTCAGCTGGAACCAAAGAACAATATGTTTATAGGACTGGATATAAAATACAGTACTGATCGATGATTTTGCAAACTTGCATTGAGTGAAATTAAAGATCGTTCCTTGATGTACTCACCTGGAAATGTTCTGCACAAAAGCATATATTTCCGCTTTTTTTACAAAAGTTTGATTCACTTTCACTGGTGTTCAGACAACCGTGCACATAGCACTTTTTAGACATTTTCATAGTTATTAAAATTTGAAAATAATTTCCGAAATTTTTCAATACCAAACATTCATGGCGAGCTTGTTCATTTGCAGCAGTTCTCTGCACTCTGCATATCTCGTATCAGTCGTATCAGATATATGCAAGAAAAAGAGCTGAAGAGAGGAAAACGATTGATAATATTCTATTCCGTGAAGCAAACGAACGAACCTATCAAAGTATCAAATAACAAATGTCAGTACGTCACAATTCCATGATTCGCAACTCATACAACGATGCCAAATCAACTTTTAGTGAACGTGACGTCACGAAACCACTTTTTTCCGGATTATGGAAAAACTACCCATCAGAAAAATAAAATAAAAAATCCCAAGTGATATTAGCACATATACTTTCTAATTACAGTGTTTTCTCATAGTGCATAAAAAGGTCCATTGTAATTGGCCCGCGTTACGGTTATCAATTGTTGTGATTGGTGCTTTTGTTTATATTCATATTGTGGTAGATTTGTTTCATTGATTTCCTTTTTTATTTAATAATTTTAAAATAAATACTTATCATAACAAAAATGAAACTCCGGCTATGTTGTCTTACCCTTTTTCAAACACTCTTTTTACCTTATCCCAGCTCAGTCGGTACGCCTATGGAGAATTAGTCATCTCTAACCTAAGCAGTAGGTTCAGTAGTGCCAACTTGGCGCAATGCTTGATGTCAAATATGTTATTTGTTGGGAAAACTGTGGTTAGGTGCTCAATAAATGGCAGAAAAATCGTCAAATAATTGTTTTTATTGAAATCAATCCTTAAAACTGACCTACTCTGCGAAATCTAACTTATCTAATTAAAAACAGTAATATGAAATGGTGAAAACTTATTTATGTGTGATCAATACTAGTTGAATAAATGTTTGGATGTTATGAAAAAGTCTGTGATCAGATAACCAATACAAGTTTCTGGACCTGATACGTTGCACTGTATTTAGTTCAGCTTTTGAAATACCTTGCAATTCTTCCTTTCTGGTGTTCTCCTGCCTCTTGGAAGTGTTCGTGCTTACTGGAACATACAGCTACACTGCAAAAAGCCCCTTTTGTTCCTGGGAATGGCATGGACTGGACTTTGTTATTTTAATAAGGTAATTGGTTTCTTCTAGTTTGCTTATTTTTCCATTTGTATGTTAATCAGTTGTATAACGGTTTTATATAGTTCTGCTTGTATTTATCTTGATTTTTGTTATATTTTTCTTTCTAAATTTGGTATCTGGTTTCGTTTTTACATCTCAATTTTCTGTTTTTCCAAGCTTGTTACATTCTCCCTTGGCAACACACACATTTTGTTTATTTTCAAAAATTTTAAAATGTACTGCCACTTTCTATATCACTGTTTGTTATTCTAACTTATTCTAATGATTTTATTTACAATGTACTATTTTAGACCTTATATTATATGTACAGATTTGTCTAAAATTCATATTTGACATTTTTCTGTGTTCATAATTTTTATATTCCATTGTTTGCCTCGCATTTTTTTGACATGATTTACCATACAGGATGTTCCAACTTGTATACCATTTGATCTACTTGAAATACAAAGTTTTTTCATGAATTTAAATTTCCATATTATTTTTATTGTGTATTCAAAATGAATGTATTGTTGGTCACATACTTATAACAATAGATATACTTCAGGGCTGATTTTTTGATACATATGCGTTGACTAGAACATGTTATAAAATTCTAGAATAGTAAAAAGCATAGAAAAATTGTAAAACAAATATAGCATGAACCACGATAACTTAAATACCTAATAATAATTACCAGTTTAATTATTTTTAAACAGTACCTAACAACAATATATATATATATATATATATATATATAAATATATATATATATATATATATATATATATATATATTTCTCATTTTTATAAATGATTCACCTTGCATTTCCTTTACCGATCTCGTATTATACCTATCGTAGCTCAGTCCAGAAAAAATATGAACGTATATATATATATATATATATATATATATATATATATATATATATATATATATATATATATATATATATATATATATATATATATATATATATATATATTGTTATGTTAGGAAATATTATAAAACAATTAAACTTATTATTATTATTATTATTATTAGGTATTTCAGTTATCGTAGTTAATGCTATGGTTGTTTTGCAATTTTTCGTTACTTTTTTCCATTCTAGAATCTTATACTATGCTCTAGTCGATGCATATGTATCAAAAAGGCCAGTCCTGAAGTATTTCTGTTGTCAGAAGTATGTGACCAACAATACATCCAAGGAAAATGCACAATTAAATTATTTAAAAAGTGAAATTTATGAAAAACATTGTATCACAAGTAGATCGATTGATATATAAATTTGGAACATCCTGTATGATAAATATTATGAACAGGAAACCCACCAATGAGATGTCGAGACAATTGTGAGGGAAAAGTGATGAAATATAAAAATATGAAAGCAGAAAATTGTCAAAAATGAATTTTATACAATTTGTACATGGTATATAAGGTTTGGGATTAGAGTTCATTAATAAAATCATTGAAATCGATTAGAATAACAAATAATGATGTAGAAAGTAGCAAGAAATTCTAAAATCTGTGAAAAAGATAAAATATGAGTGATGCCATGGGAAGAAATAACAAGTATTTTTGGGGAGATCAAAAATTGAAAAAGAAAGCAATCACGTACAAATTTTTGGAAGATAAATAATATTGAATTCCAAGAAAAAGCTACCAAAACCATTCCAGAATGGGATCAATTTAATTAAGGCACAACTGGGAGGAGTAATATATTATAAAATTCCACTAACCTATTGACAGAACGAGAAATCCTGCAAAAACCAGTCACAGGAACGAAAATTTGTTCTGGATGCAAGGAAGCTGTAAGTTCCAATGACACAAGTATTTCCATGAGGCTGGGAAACATCACGAAAGAAGAATAACAGGTATTCTATCGGCCGAACTCTCTAAAGTGCAACGCTTCAGTTTTATTAACTAACACTGAGTATCTGGTTCACTGTGTTACATTTGATTGAACAATTCAACAGTGTCCGATTCTAAAGGAATGATTATAACTTTCAAATTTTCTTTCAACTAATATTAATCACTCATAACAAATTGCACTATATCACATTATTGTTTTTCTTTTAGTCCATAAGATAATTTTCGCAGAGTAGGACAGTTTTTGAGGTTTTTTCTAAATAAAACCAACCATTTGATTATTATTTTTTGCAATATGTGTTTTATCTATGAACATCTAACCACACTTTTTTCCCACTAAACGGCATATTTGATATCAAGCCGTTCAATAAGTTGTCATTACTGAACCTACTAGTCAAGAGAAAGGTGACTCTTTGTTCATAGTCGTACCGATTGAGCTGGGATAAGGTAAAAAGAGGTTTGAAAAAGAGTAAGACAACATAGCCGGAGTTTTCATTTTGTTATGATAGGGATTCATTCATAAAATCTTCGAAACAAATCTAAAATAAAGAAAAATATATAAACTTAAAATTAATCCCATCATAACAATATATATATATATATATATATATATATATATATATATATATATATAAAATCCATCCTCCTCAAAATCCAAAGAATATCAAGAACAGGATAGGCTACAAAACTAAGTAGCAAATATTGCGATGGAATATGTTTCCGCAAGTATTGTCGTATATCGAAAGTAAATTGTCTATATACCCAATTATCAGTTCGTCATTGGAGAGTTTTGGTGATTGAGATAACTTGATGGAACTATTTTCTGGCAGTTGTTAGATTTTACATAGCTACATGGTTTTTACTAGTTTCTTTCAAATATACTTCAATTAGGCTTAGTAAAAAATACAATCACAACTCACACACATAAGTTATATATAGTAAGTATTGATTTACCCCAGTCCTGGATTATACACTGCATAATTGAGCAAAATATTCTTCATTATTGAAAGATTCGGATTATTGTCACCAGTAAAAAATGGATTTCCTCTGTCTGTTCTTATAACATCTTTTTCAACAACACTCTGTATTCTTCTTCTGAAGTGGTTCAGCTGATTCTCATTTAGATCGAATCGTCTTCTGCTTATTTCCTCGTACTCCTTCAAAAATCAATGAATTAGTTTCAGCTATTATAAAATACAATGCACTAACGTTTCTTCTAACTTCAGCAATTTGTGTTCTTTCTTCATATGTACTTTGAAATGGAAAAACATGCAGTAAGAACGGCCAAACTTCTTTCCTGATATCTCTATCCATTCCAGAAAAAAATACATATTTTCGTAGAGTCAAGTCGTCTTCAGTTGTCCGACTTCATTAAATAAACTTCGAAATACATTCTCCGTTAGTTTAGGCACTTGTCCTTCCTCTGGATGTAGTTCTAATACAGATACTTCTGGTCTACATACCATAAAATGACGATATGGAAGATTTTCTTCTATGCCTGTGATTCGAAATACGTTAACAAACAATCAGAATACACTATTATGCAATAATAATTTTACCCTTGGCGTATTTGATGCTATGTAACAAAGAATGCCACTGGTGTAAAACTTGCGCTAAATGGTCTAAACCGCCGTGATGGAAATGTAGAATTTTGTACTGAGATTCTCTTGAGGCAACAACGAGTTGTCCACATGTGCAACTATTATCATTGAAAAATAATCGAAGTGACCTGCAATAAAAATAAAGTGAATCAATAAAAGTGACAGTAATAAAATACCTCACGTCACATACTCAACAAAAAATATATTTTTTATATTATATTTAATTTTGTTTACTTAAAAATTCCGCCAAAATGTTAATATATATCTGACCATAAATCACAAAATTTGGTCGCAACGTGGCACTATTTTGAATTTTGACAAAAATTATAAAAAAATACAAATATGATTTGAGTAGGACTATAATCATAAAACTCATCAGCCATGTTGGAGCCACTATCTTGAATTACATAATACCGTCAAAAAGTATTGTCGCGTGAACCAAGTATATAAACATACTTGATTTCAAGTGAATTGAATAAGTGAAAGTGGGTGAAAGTGGGACGGAACAGACACACATATTAACAAAAAAAACTCTTGTAAAAAGAGAAGAGAGAAACAAAATCTTCTTGTATCTGAAAACAATTTCTGTTTGAGATTTCTACATCTCAACTGTTTTGTCATATTTTCGATTAGATTTTCATTTCCCTTTGTATTTATGTTGGGCAACTTTGTTCAGTGGTCGAAGATCAGAGCCTGACTTCTGACTGAAGCCGTCAATCCACGGTGACGTTAGGAAAAGGCAAAATTGATCGTGATGGCCACTGATAGTACATGAGATTCTTTACCTTAATAATCATCCCACATCTAACATTAAATTCTAGAAAAACGGTATCTCTAATCGCAGACGGAACCTTGTGTCTTCGATAGCTCAGTTGGTAGACATATGACTAGAGATCTAGAGAACGCAGGTTCGAATCCTGCTCAAGATTTTTTTTTCTGAAATTTGAAAATTTGTCTGAAATGCCACAATCTTCTTTTAAAAAACCATGTTAATTACCAGTGAAAATAATATTCCACTGAGCAAGAAACATACCCGGGAGGTTTATTAACGTTTAATTCTTGTACCCGTGACAACGTTTCCGAGAAAACATAATTTATAAGTTATGGAGAAGTAATATTGCGATGTTACTAAAAGCATTGTCACTAAACGTTTGTTCCGTATATACAGGTATTGCCACATTACCATCCTGCCTTGTCATTGATGATGTCAGATAGGTAAAGGGAGATTGTTGTACGATAATATGATAAACCTCTTTAACGAGAACGGTTTCCAGTTTATGCGTTCGTCTCTGCATTTGTTCTTGGATTACTTAAATTAAAAGAATAAATCAAAATGTTTTTTCATGAACAGTGTCAGAAAAAGAATCAAATGGTCTTTCAATTTTCGTATTATGAATTCCTTTCCTGTAACAGACCTGAAGTGCAACAACAGAGTGCCATGCCACAGTAGAATGCTCTATCTTTCAGCAATTCTACTGTGGCCATGCTGCCATGACTGATCGGTTCCGAATCTTTCCGAATCCTTCCGATATAGGATAGCGCAATGGTTAACGTACGGTATAATATTTCGTAAATAACGTTATGCGCTAACGGTATTACCACAGCATCTGCCTTGAACTCAATCTGCGCATGCGCAGATGTCAATATAACGGTTGCTGTAATAGCGCAACCCAAAATTTGACACAGCAATATCTCTCTAATATTAACATGCTCTGTAAGTAAACGCGTTTTCATCTGATCTTGTATTTTGTCTTTGTCTGCTCTGCGGTTAACCTCAAATAAGTTGTGGTATTTCATTTATCGTTTAGTCGTGCTACTTAGTGAGTTTTTTTTATACTACTTTG
>JAFIRS010005449.1:0-56593 GCA_018342105.1 Gonioctena quinquepunctata
GGAGATTTTTTGGGTAACATCTATAATTTTGTGCATTTTATATATATATATTTATATATATATATATATATATATATAATAAAAAAGGGTTTTCACGGAAGGGGGTTTGTTCATCTTTTTTTTTTTGGGAGATAATGGAATAAAATTTTGGGAGGATCTGTTTAACGATGAAACTGCTTTTTTAAAAGTAACTCAATTTTCATACAAATTCCGGATTCACCGGAAGTGACATAAACTTTTCGATTTTTAAATGGGACACCTGGTATATTTTCAGTTTTTGTCTCCATATGACATTTAGAATACAACCATGTATCATTTGTTAGTGTTCGTGACCGTCGAAATAAATTTTTATTCTAGAGGGCTATGGATGTTCAAAAAACCCTAATTTCAGTCCTAAAATTTTTTGAAAAAATAAAAACCTTTTACTTTTCCCAGTTTATGTAACGTTTGTTTTTAAAAATTTTTTATTACTTTTTTTTTTAAAAATGGCAACATGGTGGCCCCGTCGGGTCGGGAAAAAAGAGCTTTTTTATTACGATTAATTTGATACCGCACTCTATTAGGTTTTTAAAAAAAACTTTCGAAAAAAAACTGAAAATACCATAACGTTAAAACCTTATCAAAAAATGAAGCACATGTTGAAAATGAAATAATTATTTTGGGAAATAAGGGGACCTCCATCTTGTTGCTGACAAAGGCGAACTTTTCTTATTGTTGCTTTTTCAACGTTTCTAAACCCGTTTTGGTGTAATTCAAAGGAATAGCTCCCCCCTTACTTTGTCCTCTAATTCATGTTGTGGTGGCAGGAGGTAAAAATCCAATAAACCGCTTTTTTAATAGATCCACAAAAAAAAAATCTAGAGGCATAAGGTAGGGGGGACCTAAAAAGGTTTTTAAAAAAAAGGAATAAATAAAGGTATAAATTGAAACAACCCTATTTTACCTCCCCGGGCCAACCTAAGGGACCCATATTTCCAATCCATTTTTCGTTGTATTTCATGCAGATATTCCGTAACTGCCCTCAGGTTGTGTGGTGGAGCACCATCTTGTTGATAAAATAATCCAACCCGATTTATTAATGGAACTTCGTCCAAGAAATGGACACCGTAAAAAAATTATAGGACTTAAAATTATGCCCCAAAAAAAAATCCCAACCCAACAATTAAAACCCAAAAACGTTCTTGGAAATGCCCCTTTCCATCAAGTGTAAATTTGCATCGGACCAATATCGCTTATTATTTCTGATGAAATGTCCCAAATTAGTGAAACGGTTTTTCGTCAGTATACAGAATTTTATATGGAAATGTGTCATCCTCCAAATTTTTTCCAAAGAACCAATTGCAATACTCAAGTCCCTTGAATTATCGTATTGGTACAGGTGCGGGTGTAGTTGATATTTAAATGAATGTTATTTATTTTTTTTTCAAAATGTTAGCTGCATAAGACTTCGAAATGTCACTTTCTCTTGAGATCTCCATGAGGACGTATTAATATTTACTTGAACGAATGCCAAAAATCTTTTTTTTTCTTCACACAAAAAAAAAACGAATCTTTCCCCATCATTATCAGGTTCATTTCGCTTTTTTGAACCATTTTTGGGAAAAATAGTGCCGGGTCGGGTGACCCCGATCGGGATATATCTGTGCGTAGAGAGGGCAGAAATCGGTTGAATTTTGCCTACACCTCCAAAAACTACTAACATATCAACTTTTTTAAAGCCCTTGAATAAATATTGTTATTTTCCAGGGATTTTTTAAAAACTACCTAATTGACTTTGTAGAAGAGATGAAAAAATAATATGTCGACACGTAAATTTTTTACCGCAACAATTTAATGATTTTGTTTCAGTTGTGTTGGTCACAGGCTCCCTGATGATTTTAAATCATATTTCAATCTCAAAAGATTCTTCATTTAACGAAAGTTCTTACGTTATATTTTCATTTTTTATCAAAAGTTTTCTTAGAACCTAATAGAGTGCGGGATCAAATTAATCGTAATAAAATGCTATTCTTTTTTAACCCACGAGCCACCATGTTGAAATTTGAAAAAAAAAAATTTAAAAAAAATTTTAAAATCAAAAAGTCACATAGCTGAAACATTTTGATCGTAAACAGTAAAGTTGTATTTTTTCAAACATTTTAGGACTGAAATTAGTTATTTGGGAAAGTATCCATAGCCCCCCTAGAATAAACATTTATTTCGAAAATAAAATGAAAAAAATGATCAAATGATACATGGTTGTATTCTAAATGTCAATATGGGGACAAAAAAATGGAAAAAAATACCAGGTGTCCCATTTAAAAATCGAAAGTTTATTACCCGGGAAATCCGGGAAATTTTATTTAAGTTGAGTTACTAGTCAAAAATGCAGTTTTATGCATTAAACAGATCCCCCCAAATTTCATTCCATTATCTCCGAAAACAAAAAATTTAAGGGGGGAGCCACCTTCCGTGGACACCGGAAAAATATATATATATATATATATATATATACAGTGCTAGTCAAAAATCCCCCCCCCTCGATCTTTTTAACGGGTATATTATAAAATGAAAATTTTGGGGGGTGGGAAAAAAACGGATGAGGCTTTCAACTGGTCATAACAGGTGACGCAATAGTCATAAATGACGTCACAAGGCCACTGTGACCCAATTTTTAAAAGGGGCCCTAATGGCAAGTGACAGTTTTGTTTGAAAGGTATTGAAAATACCTATTCAGTCATACCCCGTTTTGTTTGGGTTTCGGCTGATTTCGATTGATAAATTAAAAAAATACGAAAATTATAGTTTCGCATTTAATTAATAAAGAAAGAACCAGTTCTTTAAAAAGGCCCCAAAAAGTGCTCCATCTACTTCCCGGCAGTAATGCATCCTATTGCTAAACTCTTGCACTCGTCCCAGGTGTCAGCGGAAAATTTTCCCCCACATTCTTCAAAACCCCTTGTTTCAAATGGCAATACCCGTCAGGTGCTGTAGCGTAAACCTTTTAGGGTTTCAAGTAAAACCCCCCAGAAAAAAAAAACTGATGGTTAAAGGGGCCGGTGACCGAGTTTTGGGCCCTTCGATCGAACCTCGCCCTCCAATCCATCTACCACGATATTCTTCATCTAGGTAACGTCTTACTGCACGTAATAGTGTGCAGGAGCACCATCTTGTTGAAACGTTATTTCCAAGTTGTCGAATTCATCTGATTATCTTCTAGAATTTCAAGAATTAACGCCTCAATATCATTTTGTAACATCTCCAGATACAATTCACCGGTTAAGGTTAGCATTGAGAAAAAGAGGCCCAACTATGTGGTTCTCAAAATACCGCCCAAACATTTACTTTTTCGGGAAATTGAGTATGTTTTTCACGAAAGATGTGAGGATTTGTGTCACCCAATACCTCACATTTTGAGTGTTAACATTTCCATTGAGGAAGAAAGTACTTTCGTCACTAAAACAAATTGTCTGTATGTAGCCTGGTTGTTGGTTCATTTTATTGGACATAGTTTCACAGAATTCTAGTCTTCGGTCGGGGTCATCATCGGGAAAGTTGGTGCACCATTTTAATTTGTATGGATGAAATTTGTTTTTAGCCAACACCCTATGTACTGTCCTTTGACTGACTTCACAGATAGACGCAACTTGGGCTGTGGAAGAAGCAGGGTTTACTACCATTTCTCCAATTATGTAAATTTTTTTTGTCATCACTAATTGTTGGTCGACCAGATCGTTTGGCATCTTGAACACTACCTGATGCTTCAAACTTCCGAAGAAGCTCCCTCAAATAAACCCTCGATATAGGGCGATCGGGGTACCTCTCATTAAACAGTCGTTCCGCTGCATGGAAATTGTTTCTACATTCACCAATTATTAAGATAGCTGCTACTTTGTCGGCTACAGTACGTACCATTTTGCCTATGTAAACACTTAAACGTCTCGTTAAACAATAGCTTAGGTAAATTTTCAAGGTATAAACCCTTTTGACAAGTAGAGAATTCAAAAACGTCAACCTTTTTGACAATTAACCAGAGGCGTACTTTAAAATCTTTATTAATTAAATGCGAAACTATAATTTTCGTATTTCTTCAATTTATCAATCAAAATCAGCCGAAACCCAAACAAAATTGGTATGACTGAATAGGTATTTTCAATACCTTTCAAACGAGCTGTCACTTGCCATAGGTCCCATTTAAAAATTATTGGTCACAGTGGCCTTGTGACGTCATTTATGACTATTGCGTCACCTGTTATGACCAGTTGAGAAGCCTACATCCGTTTATTTCCACCCTCCAAATTTCATTAGTATAAGTATACCCGTTCAAAAGATACGAGGGGGGGAGGGGACTTTTGACTAGCACTGTATATATATATATATATATATATATATATTGTTATGAAAATCGCCTGTTTAGACGAAAACTCCATTTTCACCAAAAATACGTTTTCTGGTTTTTGGACTATTGTAATGGGACACCCGGTACATTCGTGAAAGTAAATTTGATTATTATAGGGTACGGAACCCATTTGTTATTTAACAAACTCAGACTTGGCGTTTTGGATTGGGTGCAGAACGCGAACTGCCCTTGCCCGCTTCTGTTCTATCAATTTTGTTCAGTAAGGAACACATCATTTTAAAATCCAACTCATACTTGGTATTTTAAATCCACAAGCTTTCACGAGTGGCCCCATATACATCTCCAATTGTTTCCTGGAGACAGCCTGTACAAGTAAATAGTAAACGCGAATATTTTAGTAAAAATATTTCGAACCAGAAATCAGTGGGTTTCATAGGAACAAAGCAGATTCTTCCAAGCGAAATTGAATACGATTGTGTTTGGATTTGGAAATGTTTATCTCCAGTTCCATGTCCGGAGATTGTTTTGAGTATTAGCGGCGCCGTTGTCCATTGATGTCCTGCAAGTGTCTGTTGCAAAAGTCAGCGTTTTTTTTAACGGTCGACGCTGGGCTGATTCAGACAAGGAAGCTTTTTTTCGTTTTCCGATTCGAGGCCGAAAAAAATAGATTTGTGAAGAGAGAGAGTCTGGGTTCGACGTTCACGTCGTGCGGACCTCGGCCTGCTGAGGGTTTTCGCGGGTATTTCTCCGGAGGATGGAGAATTCCTGCATGGATTTTTGAATGGATCTTTTTCACGGACGATGAGACTGGTGCAGTTTCCGAATCGAGATCGTACATCGGATGTGGACCATGGATTTTTGGATTCGACGATTCGGTGTCACGACAAGGGATGATTTCGGCTGGCAGTTCCCAGATGGGTCGTTCGTTGGATGGAATTATAGTTCTCTAGGATGGACGTAGGCGATTTTTTTCTCCTGATGTGTTACGAGAAGTTACTTCAGGGAGTCGCCTGCGATAAGTATCAGGGTTACTAATCATGCCTTTTTTTTCAGGTTATTAATCTTTCGTGTTTTTGGAAGTTTTTCAGATATGGGACTGCTGAAACGCACAAATAAGGTATGCGGCTCACGGACGTATCCTGATAGGTGCTCTTAAGTGACACCGCAGGAATGGTCTAATTGGTCCTCGTTGAACTTGTTGTCTTTCGCAAGTACGAGGGCTTGAGCTTAATTAGCTGCGCGTTAGAAGAAAAGGGATTTCAAACCGAGTTTCCGGACTCCCGGAAGGGTCCTTGGTCCATGTGTCCCTCCCAAAACTTTCCTGCACGTAGGTTACCTTTTCCTATTTTTTTCTTTGCGGATAGAGAGTTAAATGTAAATTTCCTGAGTTAGGTCGGTCTACGTTTTTTCTACGCCTCATCCAAATTTAGTGTTGAAACCTATCCATACAAGTCGCTCCTGGGCTTGCTCTTTTCAAAAGTAGTATAGATGGATCAGGGCACCTGTGAAGTCTCGAGAAAGGGAAAAATATTACGTTCAATGTCACACCTCACTTGTCAAATAAATTTCTAAATTCCAAGATTGGGATTTTTTCTGAGATTTATTCTCTTGCAACGAAAGCGTATCGCGATTAAAAACTCACGGGGCGAGTTTGTGTTCGTTTTTCGTTGTGAAATGGCAATCGAGACTTGGTACGATTGTCATATTCTTGACTTCGATTCAGATTGAATCATTTTACTTTGGAGATCTGTTCTCAAGTAACAGTAAGCATTTTGCAGATATGTCCGAGGAGCGTGAATTTGAACGTACATATTTGGTAGTGTGTCGTTTTGATTTTAAACGAGTCTTCGCCCACTCGTAAAACAAAGGCTAGGGAAATATATTGAAATTCAGATTGGGGATAAAATAACCGTGAGGTGTTGTTTCTCTAGGGAATTTCCATAGTTTTGGTATTTTTAAAATCTTCTAAAGGGAAATTTTTGGAATTAAATTATTTTGAAATAGCCGATTGGGGCTATAGTTTGCGTTGAGAAAGAACACTCTCTCCTGGACCGGCTGGAATCGAGCTTTTCTCGTTTCCAGAGGACTTACCAGATGTCCTACGGTAGGGAATTCTCTCGCGTTAAACAAAAATTTTGTTCGTGGGGTTTTCCAAATTTATTTGCAAATTTTTGGCGAACACTTTTCCAGGACGTTTCAAAATTCAGAATACTATATTATTTAAACGAAATGTTACTGAGGACCGCCCGGGAGTGTCGGGGTGGTGGCCTTGAAGCCTCGTTAGAATTTCATTAGCTGATGGAGCACAGAGATTCTTTCAGGGCTGGGCTCAGTACTCAGGGTGGAATAATGGGTTTTATCTCATTCTGGTAAATTCATCTGCAAGTCTTAGGTAGTTCAAATTGTCTCAGGCCGGAGCAAACAAACCCCAGACAGCACTAGTCGTATGTAGGAAGTCGAAATCCCTGATGAAATACATGCGTGAGCGCAGCGGTTTATATGGACAATTTTTCTATGGGGTCGAGATGGGAAGTTGGTCATATATTCATTTTTGCGTTTGGTTTGATAATTGCGAGTCACGATTCCGCTGACCGGACCGGACTTAGTAATTATTAGGACCCTAGCGGCTGCAGGTGTCATATAAGGTGGTACACATGACAGTACACTTTGTACATTTTTCTTGTTTACCGATCTGCACGACGGAAAAACAAGTGTCAGACAGTGGCGTAGTTGGTAGGCTCATCCTAGGGGTTTACACCAACACCCCCACCCCCTTTTTTATGATATTTCGGGACAATATATATAGAATAAGACCGACAAACTCCGACTACAGATTCCTCACCTCATTACGAGGTGAAAAGTTGAAGTCAAGGTATGTCATAAATGCATCCCATCTGAGATACAGGGTGTCGAAAGTACGAAAAAAATTAGGATTTAATTTGTTTTCTCCAAAATTCCTGAAGGAAAAAGTATGAAACTTGGTACACTAATCAAGGTTTATCAACGTGCCAATTTGAAGTTATAATTTTTTATTTTCTTAAATCAGTGGCGTAGTTACGATGGTATGTGGTCATACGTTCCTTTATATATTTTTGGAACAAGTGAATGGACAAATGAGCGTTTGACATCAGTTCGGCTCATCTATACTCAACCTAAAAGCCCTAACATTCCATGTGCCTAAAAGTGGAGGTTTCTGAGATAATTGAGGATATCTGAAGATATGTCCTTAGTAGAGACATAATTTCTTATGTGCAATAATCGCATAATGCTAATTTCGGAATATGTGTCAACCTCCTGAACATTTTTTAATGTTGGGAGAATCGGAAACATAGTACGGGTGAGTCAGAATGAGACCGATAACTCCATTTTTTCATTCATCATATTATTTGATGGAATCGATGTCGCGGATTCTTGCAAATGATTGTTTTGACAGATCAACTGACAAACAAACCCAACCTCAAATTCATAATACTCCACTTAGAGCTATTTTTTGGCGTTGAACCGCATTCAATAGGTTTTTAAAAACATATTCAATTTTACGTCATGGATTGTAGAGTGGTTACGATGAAATGATTTAAAAAAATATCACGTGACTTGTTAAATGTTTATTTTGATATTTTCATTATGGTTGTTTTGTTGTTTGCAATTGTGTATTTTTCCATTTGTATTTGTCGTTTCATTCTCTTAACGATCGCGATAGGTATTCGAAATGGATTTCGCTGTGCTGGCACTCATAAACGAATTGAGAGAAAAAAATCAGAAATATTTTTTTCTAGAATATTTGAGAGAAAATTTTGACATTGAGGAAGAAGTGATGGTACAAACTATTACAATGTTTTGTACGAATTTAATTCATATACGACCACCTGATACCTTGCAGCAAACTTTTGATCTATAATAATGGAAATCGTAAAATATGTACAGAGAGTCCATATTTTATCCCATTTTACCTCCCCAATTGTTCAGCCGTATGGAGTCGGCTTTAGAATAGCCCCATGGTAAATCCTGCCTGTCGTAAGAGGCGACTAAAAGGATAACCGTAGGTGGAAGATGGTCTCATCGCCCGGTGAAATACCACCATATCGACTTTGTGTGCTGTGAAATGGATCATTCCATGTTTCAGTGTTCGGTCGATACTTTCCGGTCTCCCTCTTCCTTTTCCCATTCCTCCTTTATTTTCAGGTGCATCCTAATAGTAATAATGATGAAGTCTCCTAGAGTAAAGCACCCGGAAGTAAAATACCTTCCATTCGATTTCCGGGCGAGAGGTACTCGAGGGGACTCAACATTAAAATTAATTTTGCAACATCCGCGGACTCAACAAGAACATCAATGACGTCCACCATTACCTACAGACGAAAAACCGGATATTCTGGCTCTAACAGAAACACAAGTAAACTCGTCCACCAACAAGGTCCATATGCTTTGTCCTGGTTACGACCTCCATTCTCGATTCAGGTTCAAAGGTGGAGTCTGCCTTACGCTAAGGCTAACCTTTCATGCCAGCGTGAAGAGTTTGGAACCGAAAGACTTTGATGTGATGTGGTTCAAGCTATCTGATACCAAACTGACTAAGTTCTCTGCTGCCTTTACCTATCACCTAATGAACCTTCATATAACGACCTCTTTGAGTTTTATCACTCAAACTGGACTACATTCAGGAGAACCATCCAACAGCTGAAACCATAATCATGGGAGACTTTAATGTACATAACGCTGCCTGGCTCAAATTCTCTAACAAAACAGATGATGCAGGTCGTCAAGCCGAGGCCTTCGCCATCACTCATGGTCTAGAACAACTGGTCGAGCTACCAACCCGCATCCCTGATGTCAACAACCAGTCTGCCAATTCACTAGATCTTTTCCTCACCACCAATCCTGACCCGTATAGAATAGAAGTTTGTGCCCCACTTGGAAACTCTGATCACCCCCTCATCTCCACAACATGCTCTTTCCATTTACCATCGGGGCTGCACAATACCACCCCGTCTCATGTGGCATTACAATTGGCCGACTGGGAAGGTCTTCGTATGTTTTTCTCAGCGTTTCCATGGAAGAGAGTTTGTTTCTCTTCAGTAGATCCAACACGATGTGCTGAGACAATTTCTGAAATCATCATGTTGGGGATGCAAACTTACATACCGAATACCGAAAGAAGAACATCATCCGATAAGACCTGGTTTAACAGAAACTGCGCTAGAGCTGTGGCTTCCAAACAGGCAGCATACCATCGATGGCAAAAAAATCCGGGCACTGAGACCAGAGCAGCATATGTCGAGGCTAGAGGCATATGCAAAGAGACAATAGAATGCTCGAAAGATGCCCACAATGCCAAAATAAGATCAAAACTTGCTGAATGTCCTAACGGATCCCGTTCATTTTGGTCTTTCGCCAAAGCTGTGGAAGAAACTCACTTCCAGCTCATTTCCTCCTCTAACCAAAGAAGATGGAACACTAGCAACGACTGCCCAGGAAAAAGCCAATATCTTTGCGCACCTATTTGCTGGAAATTCCACTCTGGATTCATCGGGAAAACAACCCCCGAACATTACACCTATTGACAGTCACATGCCCGAGATCACCTTTCGCCAACGTACTATCAGAAAGATTTTGCTGGGTCTCAACACCAACAAAGCCTGTGGATCTGACGGTATCCCGCCCATTGTTCTCAAGAAATGTGCCCCCGAACTAACACCTGTTCTTTGCAAGTTGTTCAACCACTCTTACAATTTGGGGGTATTTCCGTCCAATTGGAAAATTGCAAGAGTACAGCCAGTCCCTAAAAAGGCAAAAAGGCCCTACCTAGCAACTACAGACCTATCGCACTGCTATCTATTATTTCAAAGGTCATGGAAAAAGCCATCAACATCGAGCTCATGAAATATCTGGAAGACTCAGGAATTGTCAACGATAGGCAATATGGCTTCCGCCATCAGAGATCAACTGGTGACCTGCTCGCTTACGTCTCACATATATGGCAGCTATCTATTGAAAAGTATGGAGAAACTTTAGCTGTGGCATTAGATATCTCCAAGGCGTTCGATCGAGTTTGGCACCAGGGACTCCTCGCCAAGCTTCCGTCTTATGGCTTGCCCCCTCAGCTGTGTTCTTTGCTTGCTAGTTTTCTGTCAAACAGGTCTCTCCATGTAGTGGTCGATGGAGTTTCATCTGACACTCTACTCATAAATGCTGGTGTTCCGCAAGGATCTATTCTCGCACCAACTCTATTTCTACTTCACATCAACGACCTGTTGAAAGCAACTTCATGTCCAGTACACAGCTTCGCCGATGATAGTGCCCTCCATACCGCTTTCTCTTCCAGGGCCCCTATATCAGCCCGTGAAACCAGAAATGAACGAGGAAGAAATGTTAATAATATAAATATGGACTTAGCAACAATTCTCGAATGGGGATCTAATAACTTGGTAGAATTCAATGCAAACAAAACACAAACATGTCTTTTCTCTAGAAAAGCCGATCTCACTGTGCCTAACATAACTTTGTCAGGAGTAACCATACCACTGAAGTCATCCATATCGATGCTTGGTATTACTATCAGCAATAACCTTTCCTGGGAAAATCACGTGAGGTCCATTGCCAAAAGTGCATCCCAAAAACTTGGTTTTTTGTTTTGTGCCAAGAGCTATTTCACCCCCAGTCAGCTGCTTATGATCTATAAGGCACAGATCCGACCTGTCCTGGAATACTGTTCCCATATTTGGAGTGCGGCACCTAAACATATCCTGAGACTATTGGATTCTGTCCAAAAAAGGGCAATTCGTCTCGTCGGTGATGCCTCGCTTACAAACTCGCTCACTTGTCTGGAACACCGTAGAAAAGTTGGCGATTTGTCTCTATTTTATAGATATTTTCATGGGCGATGCTCTTCTGAAATATCAACAATCGTTCCTGCTTTGGCAGTCTCTTCGAGATTAACCCGTCAAGTTCAGTTATCACACCCCTTCGTGGTCACTTTGGAGACCTGCAGAACATCACTTTCCAAAGACTCGTTCATCCAACGAACAGCGAGGCTTTGGAACTCGATCCTAGGAGGTGTTCCCGGGCATACAACCTTAAAAAATTTAAAAAAAACCCCAACTCCTCCTTCTTTCCCTTGGTTCCCACGATGTTCTCTGAACATTACAGGATATCCCTTTTCGTGGGAACCAGAACATAAAAAAAAAAAAAGCCGTATCAGCATCCACGGTTAATATCATATCATCAATTTGTATTTGATACATTTATGTTTTAACATTCAAAAACTACCGCAAAACGACAATTGACAGTCTTGCTTGCTTTCAAACCGTCCTCATCCCAACGTTTTGAAACATTGCCAATATTTTAAAAAATATTCATCTATGACGTCACCGTTTCAACGCTAAAATCCAATGTTTTTAAAACATATCAATTATTTTTTAAAAAGTGGACGGCTAAAAAATACCTTAGATAAGAGTTAAACCATTATTACACTATGCCTTTTTCGTGCCTATTTTGGTGCTTATTTTCATGCCTATTTGTTGGCTAAATTTCCCCAAATAACTGGCACTATTACACCGTGCCTTTTTTATGATTGTTTCAGGCGCTAATTTCAGAGCTGCAAACCTAAGGAAAATTGACATTTACCTTAAATGATTAAGGCCCGGTTGTTCAATCGAGGATGACCAAGTGATTTGGCTTAAACCAGGATTACCAATTTTGTTTCAGTTGTTCAATACGGGTTTATGAGATAAACCTAGTTTAACCATGGTTTAAGTTAATCTCATGAATTCGGGGGTTTAAGGAGATAATTTGCCGATTCTAACCTATTTGATTGTTTGACATTTCAATAGACATTGACTATTCTGAAAATTATTATTGTGTGAATATTTTTGTTTTATACCCGACTGCAAAGATGTTCGTAGATATAACAGACGATTTTTTCGAAATTTTTGATATTATTGCCCCAAGAAAAAAGATACCCGTATTTAGACAATGTACCGTAATTTCGGGTGACTGGCTCATTTTCAGAAATAGACATTATTAATTATAAAAAATGTAAGCCTGTTTTTTTTATCGGATTTATTTTTCGTGATTCTATTGTATACCTATATAACTGCAACACTGTATTCGATTTAGGAGTCATTTGCAACCAAATTCAACTTGCATAAAATTTGTCTGCAACTAGCAATGTTTTTTTACTCATTTATGATGATTAAAAATGAAATAACGTTTTTATGGGCAAATTTATTTTGCTTATTTTATCCGTTGGATCACTTTTAAATCACCCAAAATTCAAGCTATGGGTCAAAGCCAGCCCTCAATATGCGGGTGACTGAACACCATGTTTTTTTATATATCCACATACAAAGTCTCAATCACATTAATAGCTAAAAATGGAAACATTCTCAATTAAATATTGAATAGAAAGATTTTTCTGTGAATTGAAAAATCCACGAAGTTATTTTTTGTGAATGTCTAACAGAAAACAACTACTTCCCCGGCTAAAGCCACGCTGGACATTGACTACATCTGATAGATATTCTGGAAGGACCCTAACTTAAAAGAAAAAATCTGAAATTGAAAATTTGCATTTTCATTGAGCTAGTTATTATTTTTATTGATTTTCTATTCCAGTCTCAATTTGAAAGAGTAGTCAAAGATCAATATTTTGGTATATAATACCAATTTATTTTTACAAATTAATCGTAGACATTCTTTGAATTCAAGTAAGCCAAAGTCACCTGAAATTAACGGTACCTAGCATTTGGAAGAATGGACAGAAGAATAATTTTTGAATAGATTTTGCTTGCCTAAAGAAATCGTCCGCAACTAACAGAAATACAAAAATTCACCCCTCACTACAAAGGCAAAATCGTAACAAAAAATAAACTTCCAAATAAAAATAAAATCTTGATTTTTCATACCAAAAACGTTTGACATAAAAACCTAAAATTAAATCATCACAAATGCAAAATGAAAAACTACATGATCTGTTCTCAGGAATCTAAAGCAAATGTTGATTTATTGATGGTTGATGAGTTATGTTTCAAAGATAATGTTTGTTTATATATCTCAATCATATGGGTTTTCTCTAGATTCTACTCCTCCCTTGGTAGTTCCAAGGAAGTTGGTGTTTTTCTTTCATGTGTATTAATTTCAACTTGTGTTCTTCGAATGATCGTTTTTGTAAATCTACAAAATCTGCTTTGGTCAGAGCCCAAGTAGAAATTTTGTCCCTTATTGTTAAGATGCTATTCCTTTTTTTTTGGACCTCCGCAGATGTATTCATTACTTATTATAGCCACAACTTCAATTTTTGCGAATTAGTAACTGCGTCCGTTTTTTACATTCTACAATATCTTGGAATTTTTTTACGAGTGAAATTATGAGTAATTTTTTTCTTAAGAGACGCCTTACAATTTATATAATACACTTGGCTGTTTCGATCAATTTTTCTGTATACTTTTGACAAAACTACGAATTCTTAGGTTAAGTTTGATTCAATGTTGATGTTTCTGAACGGTCCGAATGAAGGTACAAGCGGAAAAATGTGTTGCCAACATATGAAAACAATGAGTTAAGGAATCCAGGATTAGTTTTTCATTGAAAAATGCATAACGTTCTAATCCATAGTTAAATAATAATCCGAGTTTAGATAATCAACGGTTTAAACTCGCATTGAACAACCGGGCCTAAGTAATTTAGTAAACCTGGACTAATTTGTTTCAACTTTTTCCTTACCTGGTACAAGATTTTTTCTTCTTTTCTGTCATACTGAACAAAACGAAAACTATGTGATTAATTCCATCTATTTGTTGGTTATGTCAAGTCCAATAGATAATTACTGTTTTGGCAAACCTGACATTTCCACAAACGTCCTTGAAATCCCCTCGATTCAGGCCGAAAAAATAGAACCAGTCCTATTTATTTTCACGCCTGAAACAATCAACAGAATAGCCACGCGCGCATGCGTATTTGTTTAAAATTTCAGTCACCGGCAGTCAGTTAGACAAATAGGCACGAAAAAGGCATAGTGTAATAAGGGTTTTTAGGTCTGAAATAATTTTTGCGAAAAACTAAAGATAAATACTCTTAATTTGTTGAAGTTTGTGTTGGAGTATCATTATCAAAGCCATTTCTGATTGAATTATCTGGGAAAATATTATCCAATCAACATGTTTTTGATGAAGAAAACCAATTATTGTGTATTCATATCTACTTAAATGATTTCTTTCGATTATTCGTGATAACTAGTTGCCAAGTCGAGCCTTTTATGCTAGTTTGTGGTAGGCTGTTCAGTTAAAACTTTTAAAGAATATATTTTTATCATAAGCAAAGACTCCCAATAAAGATATATTTGATGAAAAATGCTCAGCCCCACTAATGGGGACCAATGATAAGATTGGCGAAATATGCTAAATTGTCGCTATTTTTGACCCACGCTGTATAATTATAAATATGTAGCTATGATATTTTCACCTCTATGTTCTTAAACATTTTGGTGTACCTGTGTTCTTATATTACTGTACCTATTTATTGTATTTGTCTATCCAGAGATTTTAATCCATATATATATATTCATTCATATTTATATAGATATTTTCTGATACTGAAATTAACTACTTTATCACCCACAATTCTGACGATGCTAAAACATCATACAGTGCTCGTCTAAAGTCCGTTCCCCTTATACTAATTTTTGAACTACCTGGTATATTGCAACGAAATTTGAAGGGTTTGAATAGGAGTTAAAAACCTACTTTTTCATGAAAAAATCTCAGCTAAAAGTTTTAAAATGGCTGCTGAGCGCCATCTTCAATAATTTTTTTTAATAGAACACCCCGTATATTATTCTATTTTCGAAATCTGCTCATAATTCTCAACAGTTTTCTCCAATACACTTTACTCCTAAATTCAATTGTTTTCGAAATATTAACGTTTGAAAAGTGACATTTTGATCATTTCAAACCCAACCAAAAAAACTAATGTTGCTTTCAATCAAGTTTGCATTGAAAAAATCGTTGTCGGGTAACATCTTGTTTACAGTCAAACTGAACTGCTAACTGATCAATTAGTCCGTTGAGCCCTAAATCATTTTATGAAAAGTGTTTGACGATAAATTTGAACAGTTTGATATTTGGAAGCTGGAAGAAATTCTCATCTAGCAGTCCGTATGTTTAATGATAGATTTCCCGAGAATCCTATTTCAAGGTCATATTTGCGCAAACTTTTAAATAAGCTCCAAGAACTGGTATTCTGAAAGTTTCCAAGATCAGGGAGACCGCCTCTTTCAGAAGAAAAAAAGGTAGAAATTGTTGCTGAAATGGTAATCAATCCGACTCAGTCGACGTCTGCAGTTGCTGAATCCTGTGGAGTAAGTTCAAAAAGTTCTAAAAAAAGAAAAGTTTCATCCCTATGAAATGAAAATCCTGCATGCTCTCACGCAGGATGATCCAGACCGGAGGGTTGAATTTTGTGAGTGGTTAACAAGAACAATTGAAGGAGAACGGGGCTTCCTAAAACGTTTATGTTTCGCAGACGAATGCACGTTTTTTCTTAATGGAAAAGTCAACAAACATAATGTACGATACTGAAGCGATACTAATCCGCATATTTTTAAAGAGGGACATGTTTGGGCAGGGATTTTCGGCAATCGCGTTATTGTTGGACCGATTTTCATCAGAGGCAATCTTACAGGAGTTCTTTACAGAAATCTTTTAGAAACTGAAATTGAACCTCGAATAACACAAATTGTATTAAACAATCAGGAAGAGTTTGAAAATCGTGAAATCATATTTCAGCAGGATGGGGCACCTCCCCATTTCAATCGCATGGCTAGAGAGTTCCTCGATACAAACTTTCCTGGGCGTTGGATAGGTCGCAGGGGAAGTACAGAATGGCCACCAAGATCTCCGGATCTTACACCTCTAGATTTTTTCCTTTGAAGTCAAAAATCTACGCCACTGAATGCCAAACAATTGAAAAGTTGGAATGCAGAATAATAGATACATGTAAAGAAATAGATGAACAGACTTTCATCATCGTGAGAAAAGCTATTTATAATAGGGCACTTTATTGTTAAGATTTAGGAGGGGGCCACATTCAACACTTGATGAAATAATAGTTGGGGTTGAATAAAAGTGTTTTCAAAAATAAATTATAATGTTTTAGCTAACTAATTTGTTTTGATTGTGAATTTACAGAACACATTCGTAGGCTTCGAGATTTTCCGGTAAGCGGTACTGTTTATCCTTAAAAAACTCTCTTTACGCCTCTTATTAGTCGAATTCATTAAGAGATTTAACTACAAATTAATAATAACGTTTAGTTAGCAAAATGTTTTACCGGAAGTGACCAACGTCCATACTTCATTTTAAACTGGAATGTCACTTTTCAAACGTTAATATTTCGAAAACAATTGAATTTAGGAATAATGTGTATTGGAGAAAACTGTTGAGAATTATGAGCAGATTTCGAAAATAGAATAATATACGAGGTGTTCTATTTAAAAACATTATTGAAGATGGCGCTTAGCCGCCATTTTATCTCCTATTTAAGCCCTCCAAATTTCGTCGCGATATACCAGGTGGTTCAAAAATTAGTAGGGGGGGAACGGACTTTAGTCGAGCACTGTATGTTATTTGAGCAAATAAAGTTTATTATTATTATTATAATAGGCGGCTTCTTTTGTCTGACTGACATGTCATTTGACTTCCTTTAAACCAGCAATGCTATTATTTAGTTAGTATTCATCTAAAAAGTATTTTTTTTATAAGTGACCTTACCAGGGTTATTATATATATAAATACTGACAGGGTTACGGCATAAAATAGCTTCAGGAGAGTTCGGGTGACCAGCCGTTGGGTGAGGAAAGTGTGCCACTGCTGCCAACCTATACTAAATATTTAGGTTTTTATTGTATTCATCCTTGTTCATCTTAAATGTTCATCCTTGTTACTCTTCGAAATTTGAAAATAAGTTCTATAAAGTTGGCTATTCTGGCACACATCAGACGTCATCAAAATGGAGGTTTCGCCGTAACCCTGTCAGTATTATATATATATAATAACCCTGAACCTTACTATGTTTTAGTAAAACAGCCATTTTTATGATTTTCAAGAATTCATATGTCCGATCTCAGACATAGAAACTAATTTAAACTTGCACATGTTACTTCTAGTGACTTGTACCACAATATCCCAAAAAAAAATCAAAATTGGCTGAGAGCCATTTTCCATGTATTGGTGCGGGTCTTTTAATTATAAAAAACATTAAACATATTTTCAATTTCTATATTTGTTGCTGAGCTTCCTGGAATTCTTTATATGCAATTCAAAATATTTTAGAAAAGGTGCACATGAGATTTTCAGGAGTGGCAACACTGGTCTGAGGAGAGGTGACAGTTAGGTGACAGGCAGGGTTTCACTTTTTTAGGTTATGTAGTTAGTGAACGTCTCATCTCCTTTGGAAATTGTAGTAAATTTTTTGGCGATTAATGATTGGATGATTAGTCTCATCTCCTGAGGACTATTCCATGATGGCATCAGAATACTACAAACATGAAGCAGAACTTTCAGTAGGGGATATTGGGGAAGGTGAAAATGAACAAATCATGTGTGGGACTTACTTTGACGCCATTCGTGATATTTTAGTGAAGGAAGAGCTCCCCGAAATCAAACCTTCTAGTAACCATGGGAATGAACAAAACGCAAGTGGAAATCAGTTTGATGCTCTTCTTATTCTAAAGGAGGAACTAGTGGAGGAAGATCCAACCGAAACCAAACCGCTCAGTGAATATGGAGTGTTTACTGATTGTTTAGATAAGAATGAGGACATATTTTATGATCCGATTCTGCTATTCGAAGTTATGCAGAAAAATGGAAAAAATCCCAAAGAATCGAAGTTTTCTCCAACACGTGAGTCAGAAAAAAAAAGTTTTGTTTCGACGTTGTAATTGATTTATATTTAAAATACATTTTTCATTTCATTGTATATTGAAGCGATAAGCACTGAAGATGGCTATAGGCCAAATTACAAAAAATATACATGAAATTGAGAATTTTTTTCACGGAATAACCTACGTCACCATCCAAAGCAATTATTTTTCACTTTTAAGCCCATTTGAATAAAACCTTTCCTTTAAAAAGGTTTTTTATCAATTATTTCCATTTGTTATCTTCAGCATGTCAATGAGAAGGTAAAAATTACGCCATTTTGATAATTACAAATAAGATTACATGTTTTTTTTAATTTGTTTTTTATAACCGAGTAAAATTTCTAATAAGTTACATGGCTTAGTCTTCAGCTAGATGCATGCCATGATGGTAAATTGAAAAAAAGGTGTAATTGTAACACAAATTTTAGATTCCTTTGAAAATACGGAGTGTCTTGCTGGTGATTCGACAAAACCCAAAGTCAATCATAATAATGGAGTTATGTTGAAGAATGAAGATGGAGATCACTCTAAATGTACAGAAGATTCGTCAACAAATGTAGAATTGAAAACGGAGATGATCAAAATTGAATATGACATTGACATTCACGAAGATGTCAAATCTTATTTATTTGACGAAAAATCAATTGGAAAAAATGAAAATGAGTCCTATCTAAACTTTGATACTGGTATATCAATTGGAACAGAAATTGGACCAAACTTTTGCCATGAATTTTCAACAGGTAAGATGGTATTTATAAAACAGAAATGTTGTGCAAAGTGACAGTTGTACATTATCCTGTATCATTTTTATGTTTCAATCTAAGATATGCTTTGAATGTATAAAAACTTTATAACAAAAAATTAAACCGACGAAAAACGGAAATGAAAAGCAAAAAATAAAATAAACCTTCTTAGTCTTAATAACTAAGTTATAACTAATGTAAGTAACTAATTTTTAGTCGGTGCCAAATAAACAAGCAAATGAGTTAGGTAAAGCGTAAAATGATGGCATCGAGATGAGCGGTGACATTTTGATAATTTTTTTGAAGTAATTTAATGATCTTCATTGATTGTTTGTTTGGCGCCGACTCAAAATTAGTTACTTACATTAGTTATTAAGACTAAGAAGGTTTATTTTATTTTTCGCTTTTCAGTTCCGTTTTTCGTCAGTTCAATTTTTTGTTAAAGTTTTTATTTTTCAATTTTTTGTGACTGAATCTACCATTTAATAATATGATTATCTACTTTAATTATTTATTGTTATATAATATAAATTATTTTTGATAGTTCTGGTTAGTTTATTTCAGCACTTTGTATATAATTCCATCCTTTCATTGAATCTTATTATTGTGACGGATGTAGGAGAACAAGAATAATGACAATAGCAATCTGTCAATGTCAACTACCTATGTGTGCCAATGTTCAGAAGTGAGAAATCAATCATCCCCTATTTTTCTACCCATAGGGGTGGATTATTCCATCTCAAATTCAAATATGATCAGCTATGAGGTATCACTATCTGATAAAAAAAGAATCTTCCAAATCGGACATACCAGAACAAAGTTATGCCTGATCAAATGGTTAATGAACCAAAATTCAGATGGTGAACAATCATTATCCTCCATTTTGCTACTTTTAGGGGAGGATTTTTTCTTCAAATTCAAATGGGACCAACTTCGAAGTACACCCTATCCAATGAAAAAGAATAATCAAAAATTATAAAAAAAAATATGCATTGACTAGAGAACCTCCTCCTTTTTATTTCATCGGTTAAAAACAAATATTGGCCCTATATTACTCAAATCTCGTCTTCATTAGAGAGTTTGTTTTTGTGAATACAAGTATGATATTATCGTTGAGTGGTAATAAGTGGAAGATATTTTTGTTTCTTTTATATTTCTATATAACGTGTGTTTAGCTGATTATATCCTTTTTTGGACATAATTTCTTATGTTTGTTGTTTGCCGATGTTGGATTAATGGTTTACATTGAATATGTGGCACTTCAATATAATATAACGAATAGTATTATCAGGAATAAAATACCTTTTACTGTGGTGGAGGAGTTTGGAAAAAGTTTTCATCTATCTAGTTTCAAAACAGGACTTTCCCTTTAAAAGTGTCCAATTTGGCCCACTTGGTACATACTCTCAGGTACAGTCGATGAAGGATAAAGAATGGCGGATAATCAAGGTTCCACTGTATATATATATATATATATATATATATATATATATATATGAAAAAGAGTAATATCAAGGGGACTGTTGAAAATAAAATGGAAGGAATTTAATGGACATACCCCTCAGAGAAAAGTGCTAACCGTAGACACGTGTTTCGGGCTCTCGGCCCTCATCAGTATGGTGGAGAAGTGCAAGGATGAACAACACTTGGTAGAAAACGACAAATCAACGGAGTCAACAAATGAGCGGCTGGCTTCTGTTTGTTGACTCCGTTGATTTGTCGTTTTCTACCAAGTGTTTTTTTTTTTTTTTTATGTTCTGGTTCCCACGAAAAGGGATATCCTGTAATGTTCAGAGAACATCGTGGGAACCAAGGGAAAGGTAGGAGTTTGTGTTCTTCTTAAATTTCTGAAGGTTGTATGCCTCGGGGAACACCTCCCTAGGCAATGAGTTCCAAAGCCTCGCTGTTCGTTGGATGAACGAGTCTTTGGAAAGTGATGTTCTGCAGGTCTCCAAAGTGACCACGAAGGGGTGTGATGACTGAACTTGACGGGTTAACCTCGAGGAGACTGCCAAAGCAGGAACGATTGTTGATATTTCAGAAGAGCATCGCCCATGAAAATATCTATAAAATAGAGACAAATCGCCAACTTTTCTACGGTGTTCCAGACAAGTGAGCGAGTTTGTAAGCGAGGCATCACTGACGAGACGAATTGCCCTTTTTTGGACAGAATCCAATAGCCTCAGGATATGTTTAGGTGCCGCACTCCAAATGTGGGAACAGTATTCCAGGACAGGTCGGATCTGTGCCTTATAGATCATAAGCAGCTGACTGGGGGTGAAATAGCTCTTGGCACGAAACAAAAAACCAAGTTTTTGGGATGCACTTTTGGCAATGGACCTCACGTGATTTTCCCAGGAAAGGTTATTGCTGATAGTAATACCAAGCATCAATATGGATGACTTCAGTGGTATGGTTACTCCTGACAAAGTTATGTTAGGCACAGTGAGATCGGCTTTTCTAGAGAAAAGACATGCTTGTGTTTTGTTTGCATTGAATTCTACCAAGTTATTAGATCCCCATTCGAGAATTGTTGCTAAGTCCATATTTATATTATTAACATTTCTTCCTCGTTCATTTCTGGTTTCACGGGCTGATATAGGGGCCCTGGAAGAAGCGGTATGGAGGGTACTATCATCGGCAAAGCTGTGTACTGGACATGAAGTTGCTTTACAACAGGTCGTTGAAGTGAAGTAGAAATAGTGTTAGTGCGAGAATAGATCCTAAAGGAACACCAGCATTTATGAGAAGAGTGCCAGATGAAACTCCATCGACAACTACATGGAGAGACCTGTTTGAGAGAAAACTAGCAAGCAGAGAACACAGCTGAGGGGCAAGCCATAAGGCGGAAGCTTGGCGAGGAGTCCCTGGTGCCAAACTCGATCGAGCTTGGAGATATCTAATGCCACAGCTAAAGTTTCTCCATACTTTTCAATAGATAGCTGCCATATATGTGAGACGTAAGCGAGCAGGTCACCAGTTGATCTCTGATGGCAGAAGCCATATTGCCTATCGTTGACAATTCCTGAGTCTTCCAGATATTTCATGAGCTCGATGTTGATGGCTTTTTCCATGACCTTTGAAATAATAGATAGCAGTGCGATAGGTCTGTAGTTGCTAGGTTGGGCCTTTTTTATGGACTGGCTGTTCATCCTTGCACTTCTCCACCGTACTGATGAGGGCCGAGAGCCCGAAACACGTGTCTACGGTTAGCACTTTTCTCTGAGGGCTATGTCCATTAAATTCCTTCCATTTTATATATATATATATATATATATATATATATATATATATATATATGTTGTTATGTTAAGAAGGACTAGTTATATATTTTAAAAGTGAAAAATAAATAATTTCTTAAAAAACCACAAAAATAATAAATATTTAATACTTAGTAGTTCATGAGATATTGTTTTTACATTTTCTTTGAGATTCTATTTACTTTCTGAAGAATCTGTATAACATTGATAGGTAAATATGTGCAAATACTATTATAATGCAGTAATTTTCTTTCATTTTCAAAATGTCAACATATAATTGTTTGAAATACAACAAAAATTCTAGTTTTACAAAATTATTCTGGATTAAATGTGATCAACAAAATTATAATGTTGAAACATACAAAAGTATATGAAATTGCATCTAACTAAAATAGCCAATGGGAGAACAAGAAACTTCTTGATGAAAATAGCCAATCAGGGAACAGAGATGGATTGATGGAAGATTGGAAATTGTGGAAAAGTAAGAACACAGAAACGTCAAAGATAATTATGATCAAATCTTGTATTTAGTTTATAAGAAATGTAAAATATGTTAGTTGATAAGTTTTCTCAAATAACACCAAATTAGTGAAAGTGCACAAGGAAGTGCGCGATTTTCAAAAAATTCAAATAGAATGACAAAACAGAAATGGTATCCAGGTGAGGAAAAAAAAGCCATAGGAGGACGAAAAAATTAAAAAAAAAAACTTGTTGAAAATTTGAGAGAAAAGAAATTCCGGATTTTCACTGATAACAAGAAAGATTTCTAACAATAACAAATCAATTTAACCTCTGGAAAATTTCGACAAAAAAATAATTAAGGACAAAAGAAGATTACCTTTTTGTTTTCCACATGAAAACTTATCCAAGCTGATTTCAAGGATTTTGGAGAGTTCCACTGCAATAGAGAGTCCCTGACAGGTGTAGATGAAGCAGGATTACAGAGAATCACCAGGTAATACATCAGCGACAATCCAACTCCAGGTATAAACTTTTTGAGTGCACATCACAAACTGAATCACTTTGCAAAATAACTCTTATATCTGAAGAACTTTGTTTTAATTTTGGTATTGAACTATAAAACAATGTTTCCAACTTAAAAAGAAAAAAGTGAGGTTATATTTATAATATACTTCATTGTTTTTCATTATTTTCTGTGAAAATTTGTCAATTGCTCATAGTTTAAGTTATCTATCCAGGCCAGGTTAATATAAGTTTTCCTGAATAAAGGAAATAATTGTTTTTGATAATTTCTGGTTTACTTTCCACAATGATATGCTGATCTTTCACCTATAAACACTGAACTGAAATAGTTCTATTGACATCAAGAAAGGCAGAGTGGCTCTGTTGCCAGTACCGACTCCTGAGGCATAGGCGTTCCAACTGAGTTTAGTCGTGGTTAGAAAGGAAATAAAAAGAGGGAATTACAAAGAGTAAAAATAATTAAAATTTTGCAAATATTTAGTAAATTTGTTATGGTATTGGGTGAAAGAAATAATTTTACAAATTTCATTGAAATGAACCTTAAAACAAAAAACCCATAACATATAATAACAATTAGCTCCCAACGCGCAGCGAAGTAATGTGGGCAATTATTAAGTATAAGTATAAATAATTTTTTTTTCAAATAGCATTCTGATCCTTCCTTGTAGGCATTAAGATTTCATTGGGAAAAATCTGGTAATTCATTCCATTTTTTTCTGTAGATTCCGAAACATGGTCCCAACAAAATATAGAAGAGGATGGAACAGCTGTGAAAAGGGCTAATGATTCTGGGAAACTTCCTGATTCTGAATATTCTCCATTTGAATCTAAAAAGGGTCATCTTGCGGGACACGAGAGAACTCATACGAAAGAAAAACCATTTCAATGCATAGTTTGTCCGAGAGTTTTGAACACAAAAGCGAATTGTTGAATCATAACGTAATTCATACAGGGAAGAGACCGTTTCAATGCAAAATTTGTTCAGTTTTTTTTTCCTGAAGAATAATTTTATAAAACATGAGAAAATTCATACAAGAGTAAAAAAGAGTTTTACGCAAAAAGCCACATTGTCGCGTCACGAACCAATTCATACAGAAAAAAAAACATTCCAATGCAAATTTTGTCCAGAAAGTTTTGCATATATAAGCAAATTTTTGCGTCATGAGAGAAAGCATACTGGAGAAAAACCATTTCAATGCAAAATTTGTGCAAAATCTTTTAAAAATAAGTCTGATCTTACAAGACACGAGATGATCCACACAGGGGAAAAACCATTCCAATGCAAAATTTGTTCAAAATCGTTTTCTCAGAAGACCAATCTCATGGTACATGAGAGAATTCATACTGGAGAAAAACCATTTCACTGCAAAGTTTGTCTGAAGAGTTTTTCAAAACGAAGGGCATTATTGCATCATGAGGAAAATCATGCAAGGAAAAAACCAGTTTAGTGCAAAAACAAAACACATTGTTAGTAAGTAAGTTTATTCACTGTGAGTTGAAACACGAAAAGAGTTTGAACATAAATAATTAGAATTAGATCATACAAATATGTTTAAAAGATACATTATGGTACATATTGTTAACAGCTAGTGATTAGTATATGATTGTGAACATAAATACAAACAGCAAAATAGAAGTTGAGTTGTGGAGCATTCTTCTACATAATATGAATATTTTACTGCAAATATTAAATTACAAAATTGTAGGTACCAGAGAACAGAGAAAGAGAAGAGCAGCATTTGTTTAAGCAATATGTTTAAAAACACAGAGAAAAAAATAGGAAAAATTGAAAGAATGTAATTTTTATGAATTATTAAAAAAAATCAGAAATAGTTTTTTTTAATTTCTGACGTTTTTAATATCAACAGGCAGGGTTGAATCGATTTAAATCAATTGATGATAAATCCCATGATTTTTTCAATTTAAATCATGATTAATATCAAAATTTCTGATAAGTTATAATTAGGAGAAAATAAAAACTTTGAGTTTAAATGAAGGGTTTATTATATAAAAAAAAATTATACCACTGTATCTAAATAATGTTTACTGTAGTGCTTGTACAAAAAAAAATGCAGCTTTTTCTGTCAGCTGATACGAAAGAAGCAGCAGCACAAAATAATTGATCCAGAAGAATTTTACAATTCTTGTGCGGATCCTAGAATAGTGATAAGTATAAATATAATAATAATAATAATCTTTATTCACCACATATTACAATAAAAAATAAGTAATTATAATAATAAAATAATTCTTTTGAGTAAAACATGGTTTTTGGGGTAAATAAATAGAACTTTCCCAACTAAAGAAAATTTTTTTGTGGATAGGTTTTATCTATATATCATTATGTCATCGCCATTTAGGCTTCTACCGTATTTTAAGTATAATTGATGAAATGTAGGTAGTACAAGAGCTATATAACAAACACTAATTATTGTAAGAGTAGTAGGTATGAAATAGAATGTAATCTAGTATGTATATTTAACATAAATTGATAAAAGTAATAGTAATAAATATAATAATAGTAATAAGTATTATGAAGAACTCTTTTTGAATAATGGGTATATTTTGTTGTGACTTCCACCAATCTATGGGTTTTACATTCTGAAGAATATCATCATGGAACATAATATCAGTGAAAGGTTCTGATCTGGCAAGAAACTTGATTATGAGTGGTAGCAAACCACTATTTGGATATAATTCTCAACAGCTTTTAAAGCAAAATTTTGTTCACTCTGGGTTAATGTTTGCTGAGTTTTTGTTGGGTCCAAGGGGTTATACACTGTTCATAACGCCTCTTAAATTTTTGCAGATGTTTTAAAGTTGTCAGTTTTGTCAAAATGAGTTTCTAATATTTTAAATTCTTCCACAACATCTGAAAGACTGGCACTGTTTCTTTGTAGTCTATCTATTGCGCTAGAGATAGGCTTGTTAGGTAATATTCGAGTAATCTTTTTAAGTGAATGTTTGAAATTTTTCCTCTTATAATATTGTCAATTTCTGTTAAATATACTGAAGTATGTGGATTCCCAGAAGTATCTAGAGTATCTACTAAGAAGGAAGATCCATTCTCTGTTGTAACCGTTGCACAGATTTTTGGTTCATTATGCACATTGGACCATCCGTCAAATGACACAAGTTCATTCGATTTTTTCTTCATTATAAATTTCATCGAGCAATTTATTGGAAACATCATTCCTTTTACGTCAGAAACGTTATATTCCGGTAAGCTTCTTTCTCATTTACGTTTTTCGATCGTCAACATCCATAGGGACGTCATCGAAAATGCGTTCTATCATGCTGCTACCGTGCAGACTTCTCTTCGAAAAATCGTAAATAAATCAGGGACGCAGATATCGGTGCAAAAATCCATCTCCGTAGAAAAAAGAATTTCCTTTCGAATGGCGAAAAGCACGATGGAATCGAAGTACAAGAAATGTTTTTTTTTCCGCTCCAAAGTGAAAAAAGTTATTTCTGGTGGTATATATCCAGGCCGTAAAAGAGCTTATAGCTTTCCTTACTTCAGGTTGCTCCATACAGTTAAAACTGCTGTTTGTCAATTTTGTCTTTAGTAGATTTGCTAGTGCATACGACAAAAGATGTCAAAGATCCAGAAGTAGAACTTACTGACCTTGTTTCTGACACTGCTTTTCGATTCCCAAAATCTGGAGTGGAAAGACGGGAAAGTGACTGTGAAGGTTGTGAAGTATTTGGTTCCTGTGAGTTTTGTGGCACATCCACGCTAGAAGTACCCACAACCTTAAAAAAATACCATATTTAAATTTAGAGTTGAAGCGAAAAGCAAAATCTTATCTTTAGTAAAAGTTATTTAAAAAAAATCGATAATAAAATTTCAAGTTCAACACCCTGTATCTCAGAAACGACACATTTCCGGACATAAGCTCATTTGGCAAATTGGGTTAGTTTCTTGAATTCTATGTTGGATTAAAAAAAAGGGATCAATTTAAAAATCACCCCTGTATATCTTTGGAAAATTATAATAAAAATAAAATTTAAAGAAACAAACTTATTCACTTATTATTATTATATGTTGTTTGTGTACAGCTTATAGCGTTTCGCATTCTAATTGGTTGCAGGGCAGAAAGTTCCTTTCAAGGTCAATAAGCGAAAAGTTCAAATTGTTAGAACATTTTATGAAAAAAGCTGATATTTGTCGAGTACAATCTAGGAATTTAGCTTGGGGGGGTAATATAAAAAAAGTTATATAATTCTATTTATAGGTAGAAAAAACATAAGTATTTTTTTTCATTCAAATTCAAAATTATTAATAATGTAATTGTTTATTTACTTAATAAATTAAACAAACTTTGATTTGCATTATATTTTTTTGAATGGAACAAAAGCAACCATATACGACAAACTGTTCAAAATTTTTATTTTGTAATTTTCCTAGAAAATTCTATTAAAATTACTTTTTTTTTTACAGTTTGTCGTATATGGTTGTTTTTGTACCATTCAAAAAATATAATGCCAAAGTTTATTTACCTAACAAATAAACAATTACATTATTCATAAAAAATGTTCTAATAAGTAGAAAAATATTCAACTTCCATTTGTTTATAAATATTTTATAAACAAATAGCGTATTTTTTCTCTTTGTCAGGTAATTACACCCCTTTCGCGCTTTTTGTGAATGTCCTGCCGTTTAAAACTTTCATTGCAAAAATAATAACAATTTAGTGAAGTTAAATAAAAGTTTTGTGTATAAAATAGATCCTTTCTTCTCTTCGCCGGTACCCAGGCCGGAAGACAACGGATTTGTCGGAAGAAGGGGCACTTGGGCCTTCGTGGTATCACTTCGAGTGAGACAGTATCGTTTGCCCCCCGAAGGGAAAATCGAAAAGCCTATAGAATACGTTCTGGGGTGATGTGGATTTTCCGAAGCTGTAATTATCTGTAATAGATAGAGCTACGAAGAAATGGTTTTGTTTTGCTCTGAAAATGAAAAATCTGTTCCAAGTTAATGAGACTGCAGTATATTCTGAATCGCGTATGCTTGTGCACCCTGTAATAATAATATAGTGCTGCAGCTTTAATAATAATAATCTTCTGCTTCACAGCATATTCGTTAATGTATAATGCATAATAGGTAGGTATTGAGGTATTTCAAATAATCAAGTGTTTTCAACAACAAAAATTATAACTTGACTACAACAAAACAAAGCCGAGTGTCACGATCAGTATCTGATGCTGACGCATGACGTATCTTTTCTCGCTGCTCACATTCTGCTCTGCTGAATTCCTTTTTCGCATGTGAACACACACAGATAGAAAGAAAACTGCCATGATAAGGTCTGAAACACTGTTTGTGCTGCACACCGTGTCTGTTCAGTGAACTATTATTGCTTCAGTGGCGACATCTTCCGACAAGCATATAAGTCAGTGCGCGGCAATATTTAAATAGTAGTATCCATTCTAAACATCAGAATACCACTAGAAAGTTCACTACATGAAAAATATATACTGGACATCTGTTTAAGATTACATCTTGGAACAATATGAAAATTTAAAACGAAATATGAAAACAAAGGAGAAAATTATAAAATATTGAAAGTACCTGAATATTGTATTTTTCAACATTTTCCTTTCATTTGATATTCAAAATAGGAGTAAAACAGAAATCCATTAATTTTTCATGCATTTTGAACCTTCTGGCAGGCAATGTTTTGAAAAAATAAGGCAGATGGGCAGAAGTTTGTTTCTTGGTAACAAAAACTCATTTGAAATGGTCTGAGAAAACTTGTTTATTTTTTTTAATTCTTTTTACAATGATTTAGATAGTTAACTGACTACGTTTCACATTCAGCTCTTGTAAAATCGATTTCTTCCTTTTACCTGAAACGAAATTTGTTCATCAATTGACGGTGGTGAAAATTGCACCCGAGATGGAACATACAGGGTGAGACATAATAAGACTGACAAACTCTGACTACAGATTCCTCATCTCATTTTGAGCTGAAAAGTTTCTATCAAGGTATGTCCCTAAAATGCATCCCCTCTGAGATACAGGGTGTCAGAAATACGAAAAAAAATTAGTTTTAAATTCTTGTCTCCAAAATTTCTGGAGGAAAACATTTGAAACTTGGTACACTAATCAAGGTTTATCATCGTGATAATTTACAGTTTAATTTTCGTGAACCAGTGGCGTAGTTACGATGGTATGTGGTCACACCTGAAAAGGTATTTTTGAAGGAACTAATGAAGAATATCTATCTATTTTCCATCATATTTTCTTTCGACAAGTGAATGGACAAATGAGGGTTCGACATCAGTTGATAGGTACTGTATTATAGTTACTTGTTAATGGTTGGTAAGCCAAAACAGGTCCTAAGGAATAAAAGTTATAGTGGAAATAAGACAAAAGTTATTTTCTTTATCTCACATTCAATATGAATTTCCACAAAATAAATAGATCATCAGTCGAACAATTCATATATAGACATGGAAACAATCCTATGATAAAAACTACTTTCCCGGCTAATGCCACACTTGACATTGAACTATATCTGATAGATATTGTGAATGGACCCTAAATTGAAGATGTCAAAATAGTGACTAGTTTTTTCTTTCAGCCACGGATGATACCACAACTGATTTTATGAACATCCTGTCCATATTTTCGAATACAAATATATATACACTTACAAGGCCATTTGTACTTCAGTGAAATATTAAATTCATTAATACACTTACCAACTATTAAAGATGCACATGATGAACTATTACCAACAGCATTATGGCTATGAATTTCATGTAGCTCCAGTCTAGATGTTGAAGTTCCTTCCCCAGGGTTTATTATTGGTGCTAAAAATTCCGATCCTTGTTCTTGATCTATCGTAACTTCATCAATAAGGTTATCCACTTTCGCTCTTTTGACAGGAATTTGATTATCTTCAATGTTTTCATTTGAAGATTCTGGAAATCCAAAAGTTAATTTTAACATTATAAATATTTTTATATTATTTGAAATCCAAATAGAAGAAACTCAATCATTACGTTGAGTATTAATTTTTACAGTTGTCTTAGTTATTGTGTTTCGATTTTAATCAGAAGAAGGTCCTGGAAATTCAAACAATATTTCCTAATCTTTCGAATTATTTTCACTTTGTTTCTTGAGTATTTTTTCAAGAAGCTTCCATGGAAATATTCAGGCATCCAAATAAATGACTTATATTGTAAAAAAATGCAATCATTATGGTGTCAAGAGATTTCATCACTATTTCCATGTAAAATTCAACTAAGATATAAAAAAAATCAACTTACCCAACAGATATAATGTAGGAAATGCAATTTTGGCAAGTCCTCTGTGGCTAACTACTTTGAAGTCATTTCTGAAGTGAACATCACACACAAGATATGTCTTGTAAATTTATTCATCGGTTTTACCATTGAACAATGGGTTTTTGACTTTATCAACCCAAATTTTGAATAATTCTACTTCCCGATCTGGTCTTGGAAAACGATGGCGTTTACTGTACAAATCTTCACAATCAGGAACGCAACACTTCTTGGGGTTGAAATTTTCACTCTCCATGTTCAAAAAGAATAAAACAATTTTCAATTTTACACTCTTCACAAGATCACACTAACCGTTGAAATGAAATCTGAAATTGAAATTCTAACCACAAAACACATGTGATTCTAACCAATATCCAAAGAACATAAACACGACTACCTACTCTCGCCATCTATCTAGTTTCATTAACATTAATTAATTTTATCCCGAGCATCAGCGCTGCAGGGATCCGTTCAGTGAACTAAAATCGATTCCCAGTAGTGTCATCCCTCTTTCCATTCTTTGTGTATGTGTTTTGTGACGAAGCTGTGACAAGTGACATGACTGAGAGTAAAGAGACTCACTGCAGTGCTGCCAATTGAAAGTATACAATATGCTGACTAGCGTCTATCAAAATGCGGACTTTTACTCCCAGAATTTTGAGAATGCTTACAAAATCCTTACAAACTTAATTTATACATAATCTATGGTATATATATATGGATGATTTCGAGGGTCGACTTGTTCTGATAGATACTGATTCTGAAACGAAAGCAGAACAAATTAGACTAGAAGAAGCACATATTCACAAATGTCCATTGAACTGGAAATGTGCCCCCTTTCTCGAATATTTTGATTTGCACATAAAGACTACCACCTAGGGAGCTCAGCAACGAACTTAGATATTGAAAAAATATGTAATATTTTTCATAATTCGGAATTGAAAACGCCAATGTTGTCGTCACATTCAAAATGTAAGCCTCGTTATTTCACACAGTTCAATTTTTTACCAATAGTTGCTTCGAACTGTCAACTATAATTTCATCTGCCTTCGTTTATGTGTTGTACTAATATTTTTATCATCATAGTATTTTCAAATATCACATTAAAAGTGAGCTTGAATTTATGTTTGAGTTGAAAGAAATAGTATCTACTATCAATATTCCTGAAACAACCACAACTGGCGCTAGTGTTTGAGGAAAGTTATTCAAATGAAGGTCAAATCGAGTTTGAATTGAGGAGCACTTTCAAGCTTGGAAATTTCGACAAAATTTTGGGATATGAGAAATTATTTTCACAAAATGTAATTATTGTGGTTCTAACTGAGGCAAAGAAAAATTAAAATAAAATCATGCGTGTTTCCCATTGTCTACTCGGTGGTAGGTCAGAAGTTGGTTTGGTAGCATTGAAACCTGTTGATAAAACCATAGTATAATCGAAACAATGATAAAACTCATAGAGGCTGAGATAAGATTTCAGATTTCATGCCAATTTTGATTTCGATAAACAAACAACACAGAACTCAAACTAGTAAACTACTATAGACAAAGACGTGAAGAGTAACGAGTTCTGTGCAATTGCATGACTGGCCATGTGCCACACAAAACAAACACAAGTAGTCAGGAAGATGAACGCTTTTCTCCCACTCCTTAGTCCTTGATGCAAAATGCTTACAAAATCCTCACAATCCGTCATCACTCCACGATTACTCCAAAGCTTTCGAATTGCTTACAAATGGAGTAATTACTCTCAAAACGGCAGAGAGAGAGAGAGAGAGTTTACTCCATAGTGTTTGTAAATCTAACCTATTAGGTCCTTTTCACATGTTACGCGCAAGCGCATATTCACGGGTATACGTATAAAGTGTAAGAAAAACATGGCGGAAGATGAGGCATGCGAACAAATTAAAATCTCTAGAATGAAAAGGCCTATGCCACATACCTATATAAAGACTATGCGGCGCAAGAGAGGCGACCAACCGGTCAACTAGTGTAGTTAGCCATTTTTACATAGAAATCAGTGTTGCCAGTCTGAAAATCCGAAATTATCCAATGATTACTCGATTATCTGAAGTGCGTTCGATTATAAACTCCTGGAGTAGAGTAAAGTATTTACTCTGGAGTTGAGTAATATTCATGTAATATTCGAACGGTGCGGAATTAATTTGGAGTGACAGAAGGTTCTAACATGGGAAATATAGGTTATGTTATTGTAAAAAATAACGAAAAATGGCAAGAACAATAAAATTGATGAAAACCGGAGAAAAATATTGTTGAGAATAGCGGACAACTTTTCTAGAATCTTTTTCGACAATTGAAAATTAAATGTTAGTATTGATTGTAGGGAATGACAATGGTAGATTCCAGGGTTCTATTATTAGGACGGGGTTATGAAATGTCACCGATTTTGTCCGGCATCTTGTTTTGTCATTGGAGGGGAGGCGCCAAGTTTGAATTTACAATGAAAGTAGTTATGTCGAATCCAATCGGTGCGATGCGAGTCAATTGAAAAATGTGCGTGTGATTGAAAGTTATTGATACATATTTGTTATGGATATATTCTATAGGTTCTGAATGTTAGTCTCTTTATAATAGATGCAGCATATGAAAGTGGCTGTAGTGATGAAAAAGTGAACTCCATATAAAGGGAGATGTTTCAAAAAACGAAAAAGGTGCCGATGATTTCAACAAGCCACCAAAAAAGTTGGAAGAATCATATAATCCGAGATTGAAAAGTAGTGTGGAAATGTATTTCAAATACGAAGCTTGAATATTTCTAACTTGTTCGATTCTATATTTGGTGGAAATTCATGTTGAATTATTGAAGAGAGAAAACTATAACTTTTGTCTAATTTCCACTGTCACAATATTTAACAGAGCACCTGAAGTGTCCCGGCATTTTTAACTAATAATTAAAATTAATGAAAAAACTGATATTCTAGTAAACAATAACCTACTATACACTAATAATAACAAACAAAAACTTGATGAACTAAGAATATACATTGAACATACGAAAAGCAAACAATAATCACTCGGAATCAGAAATTTCCCAAAGATAAACAATGAATAATCTCCGTGACACTGCCGTGTTGTGTTATCATTGATGCAAATATAACCAAAATTACCAAATTCAGTATAGCCAACTTAATTTCCCTCCAATGACGTAGCCTCTCCCTTTCTTCAGTCACCCCCTTGTCCAAATGCTCACTTATTTCGTAACCCCAATAGACAAATTAAAAATAAAGAGACTGTTTGAAACCCTAGCGATATTGACCACCAAGTTTTTGGTACGTCCAGTCGCGCATGGAGGCGCTGCTTGCAATCGGCAGACGACTGATGTGATGACATGACATGACATTTCGACATTTGCCTGAAAACAAAACAGAAGTTTATTGTTTATCACATTGTTAATTGATTATCTATTGTATTGTAACGTAAATAAACTTAACTTGGTTTATATAATTTATTTCACACTTAATCTACAACTTAATTTATATTACTACGCCACTGAATAGCTCGATCGCATGGGCTCGTTCAGACCGTTCACTCCCTCTTGAGGGCTGTCTATTTATCTCCGATACAGCATTCTCGATGTTTCGAATTCTTCCAGTCGGCGTCCAGCATGTTCCAATTGCTTCCAATATTGACCGTTGTTTTTCGCGGCAGAGCGACTGGATGGTTCTCGAATATCTCCGGGGATGATCTCATCGTTGTCGACGGCAACATGTGAGGCGACAGGTCCGGCCTAGGTTCGTTACATTGCCCCCTTCTTAAAGACATTTCGTCCCGAAATGTCATAGTTGGAGTGTGACGATATCTGCATGACTCCCCATATCTGCACCGTGAAGTTCGATGGAAGTAACACTCCACGGTCTTCATGATCGGTCGTGGAAGAGGGTTACAGCAAACCAAAATCTTGACGCCGCTGGATCTGAATATCGCCTCCAGCATACTTCTTATGACTCTCCAGTCCAACCCATCAATACCACAGGATAATTTTGGAATTGCTAGATCCACCAGATTCTGGTCCACCATAGTATCTCTTAGTTTGGTGAGACTCTTCCAGACATCTTCATGGACGGTTTATCTTGGGAATGCCTCTTGGTGACTAGGTAGTAGATGTTTCTCTGGCCTTTCTGCAGGGTCTTCGTCACCCCAGATGTCCTCCGGCGACTCCATCATGGATTTCCGCAGCACTTCCTCTTTTGTTCTGGGAACAATTATTTGGCTCTGTCTTCCCCACCAATATCGGCCTCCAACACACGTTTCAGGATCCCATTGTCCAGAATAAGAGAGTTCCATTGTGCCATGGGACTTAACACCGGCGAGTAACCTGCGACTTCCTGCCATGATGGTTTTCGATTGCCCTTCTTCCAGCTGACGACTAACCCAAGGTCGGGGTCTCTCTCTTGGTCTTTCTGGATCGCTGTCATTCCAGTTGTCATCCATTCCGCGGTTCTACAAAGTTTTTGCTTCTTTTCTTCTGCTCGTCGGCAATGTGGCAATCATCTGGACATGGTTTTCGCGACAAGGCATCTGCATTCTTATGGCTAGTTCCGGCTCGATGTTCGATCTCGAAATCAAATTTCCCTTGGGAAATCCCCCGACCCAACGTGCTACTTGACCCTCAGGATTTTTGAACTGTAAGAGCCATTTGAGAGCTGATGGTCAGTTCTCAACAGGAATTTTCTTCCAACCACGTACTTGTGAAGTGTTCCCTCCCTTTACAACAGCTAACAGCTCTCGCCTGGTGACACAGTAATTGCGCTCGGGTTTGCTAAGCGTCTTGCTGAAATAACCAATGACCTTCTCCTGTCCCTCCTGGATCTGAGTGGACAGCCCCAAGTCCCACGTTGCTGGCGTCGTATCCAAAATGAATTCCCCTTTGGGTGGGGATAGCTCCAGTATAGGTGCGTTGATCAAAGCTCCTTTCAGCTTCCTGAATGAGTCTTGACATTTGGGACCACTGGAACTTTGTTTGGCCTTCCGTGAGCTTGGTCGTGGTTTAGGATGTTGGCGAACCCCAGCACATATCGGCGATAGTATGTGCATAAACCAAGGAAACTTCGAAGTTGGTGAATGTCTTTTGGGATGGGCCAACCCTTTAACAGCTTTGATCTTCTGGTCGTCCACGCTCTCCTTCCCCAGAGACAACGTGGCCGAGGTATCTATTTCTTTTGGAACAGTTTGGCATTTTTTGGGCTCAGCCCCAATCCGGAGTTCCTCAGTCGAGGAATACTTCCTCCAAATTTTTCACGTGGTCCTCAAACGATCTGCGACCACAATTATGTCGTCAAGATACACTAGACATGTTCCATGAGATCCCTTCAATGTTTCCATCAATCTTTCGAATGTGGCGGGGGCATTACAGAGCCCCAATGGCATAACGGTGAAGCTGCCACAATCCTGGCCGATGGTAAAAACAGTCTTTTCTCGATCTTCCTGAGCCAGTTCTCTTGCCAGTATCCACTCTTCAGATCAAGGGTCAGAAAATCGTGGAACCAGCCAACGTGTCTAGGGTGTCATCTATTCTCGGAGAGGGTAACTGTCCTTCTTCGTGACATTATTAAGCTGGCGATAGTCTAAAAAAAGCGTGTCGATCCATCCTTTTCTTCACCAGTACGACTGGAGGGACCAGGGACTGTCAGATGGTTCGATAACTCCTTCTTTTCCCATATCGCTGACTATTTTGTCAGCCTCTTCCTTCTTGGCAAGAGGAAGTCTTCTTGCTGATTGCCGGATCGGTCGGCACCCCAGTATCAATCTTGTGCTGGACCACATTAGTTCGACCTCCTTTTCCTTGTCCGGTATCGAAGATGTCTTGGTACTTTTTGACTAAATCTCTTAGTTTGGGCTGTTGAGCTGGTTTTATGTCTTTGGAAGAGATGGCAACCAATTTTTCTAGTTCTGTGGGCAAGTTGTTGGGTTGGCTAATCGTACCTCGTACGCCCGATCACAGATGAAACTGACGAGCAGTGCCCTAAAATTGTTCCTTTCTTTAAGGTCACTGGAAAGTAATTGACATTCATGCCCCTTTACCGGTACAAATTTTTCAGCACGTAACAGGGTTTTCCCTAGGGCAATCCCTCGTCAATTTTCTCATCATGAAGTTTGGGCTCGAACATCATCACGTCTCCACTGCTCGCATTCCCGTCCAGGCGAGCCTCCAGGATGGTTTCAGCCCTCTCAGGTACGCTTACATCTTCAGCCAACATCACACGGATCAACTCTTCACTTCTCCCATGAAGTACCAGCTCTTCTCCGTTGAACGTAGGACGCCGTCTTTGAAATCCAATTCAAACCCTCTGGAATTCATGATGTCCATTCCGATGATTGCATCGTCTTCGATGTCCGCTACAAGTGCCTGATGTTTCACTTTAGTGCTGCCCAAAATTATTTCAATCGGTAGCTCGCCATATACGTAGCTGGCTCCCCTGTTGCTGTGCGTAGCTTCAAGTTGTCAGTTCAATTCGTTCCGGTGTTCTGGAAAAGGAAGCTCCGAGAATTGTCCTAGTCGCACCTGTATCCACCAGCATGATAAAAGGCTTCATTATTCATGAGACCGTCTACGAAAACACCTCTGTTCTGTCGTTTCAGGATAGAGACATATGCGTTGTTAACCGGGGCTTGCTGGACACAGGCCGACGATTGCCCCTTCTCGTCGACCTTCTTTAGTTTTCCTGCATCGGAGTCGTGTTTTCGAATGTTGGACATTTGCTACGCACATGTCAATTTTCCACAATTCCAGCATCTTATCTGTCTTTTCTCCGGCAAAACTTCCTTCATCACTTTTCTTATGGCAGTTTCCCAAGTCAGCATGCTCCTGTGAGTCTTCTTCAATACTTCGAACTTTACTTTGGTTTTGCAGGATTGCTTTGCTGCCTCAAATTCCAAAGCGCGTGCCAGTGCGTCTACGAGATGTGTTGGACGAGCTAGTGTCAACGCTTGTCTGGTTTCTTGGTCACGGAGTCCATCCAAGAATGCCTGAACCGCTAATCGCTCCATTACATTCTCCGGTGTGGCTGGATATGCGAGACGACAAGCGTGCAATGTCAGCTTCGAATTCTTGTAGGATTCGCCCGATTTCTGGCAGCGATTTTTCAGTTGGGAGTGGTATACGTGTTCCAAATGGGCGTGGCCATATCGTAATTCTAGATGTTTAATCAGCTGATCATAGTCCTCCTGTTCTTGGGCGGTGAGAGTTTGTAGAATATTTGTCGCTTCTCCACGTAATGCAAGTGTCAATGCTACAGCTCTTTCCCCTGCATTCCATCCGTTTGCTTTGGCCGCTGCTTCAAACTGCCGGCGGTAATTTGCCCATGGAGTTTTTCCGTCGAACTGAGGCGGCTTCATGGAAAGCTTCCCTATTTCTGAAATGACCTTGACATCTTTTATACCCTCTTGAACTTTATCCACGTTCAAACTCAAGTCCAGCATTGCATTTTCGTTAACCATCTCTGTGGAGGACGCCTATTAATTTGTTTTTCCAGCTTACTGATCTTTTCCTTTATTTTGTCCATTTCTGTCTCAACGGTTCCCATTCTTTCTTCTAGAAAATTAGCCACACCACACAAATCTCTTTTTTAGGCCTTCTGTGTTTTCCAAGAACTTATCTTCCAGGCTTCTTGAATTTTTGAAGCTTCTCTTCCAGATTTCTAGAATTTTCTTGAAGCTTCTCTTCCAGATTTCTAGAATTTTCTAAGCTTCTCTTCCAGATTTCTAGCATTTTCTTCCAGGTTCTTGAATTTTCTAGAAGCTTCTCTTCAGATTTCTAGAATTTTCTTGAAGCTTCTCTTCCAGATTTCTAGAAAGCTTCTCTTCCAGATTTATAGAATTTTCCTGAAGTTTCTCTTCCAGATTTCTAGAATTTTCCTGAAGTTTCTCTTCCAGATTTCTAGAATTTTGTTGCAGTTCTTCTTTCACGGATTTAGTAGTTTCTTCGAGTTTATTCATTACCAAACTTAAATCACCTCCGGGAACTTCGAATAAAAATGTTTCGGGGTCCTCACCTTCTTGTATAAGTCCTTCTGCAAGTCTTTCCTGGAGTACTTGCTTTTTACCTGTTGTTTCCAGTTCCCTTTCCTCCAATTCCTGTTTCAATTCCGCTACCTTCAAATCCGCAAGGCCACTTTTCTTGAACACATTTTGTCTTTGACGAGGTATCAGTCTGTTTTACACGAAAAGTTATCAGTTTGTTAAAAATTCACTTCGCGAATTCTTTTCCACGGGCCACCAGTCTATTGTCTGTTTCACGCGAAGAGTGTATCAGTTTATATTCCCACGCACAATTGTCCACTTCGCGAAAACCGGGCCACTGTCTATTTTGGGCGTACAGAAAGGTCTATCAATTTATTTTTCTGACTATCCACTCCACGATCACTTGTTTATTTTCAAAATCTCACTTCCGACACCAATTGTAACGTAAATAAACTTAACTTGGTTTATATAATTTATTTCACACTTAATCTACAACTTAATTTATATTACTACGCCACTGAATAGCTCGATCGCATGGGCTCGTTCAGACCGTTCACTCCCTCTTGAGGGCTGTCTATTTATCTCCGATACAGCATTCTCGATGTTTCGAATTCTTCCAGTCGGCGTCCAGCATGTTCCAATTGCTTCCAATATTGACCGTTGTTTTTCGCGGCAGAGCGACTGGATGGTTCTCGAATATCTCCGGGGATGATCTCATCGTTGTCGACGGCAACATGTGAGGCGACAGGTCCGGCCTAGGTTCGTTACAGTATTGATATTGATTTATGATTATCAAACTGGAGTACATATTTATACCTACTCATTCTCGTGCAAATAAATGTACAAAATTATCGAAGGTTTGTTGTAAATGTAATTTATTTTTATTTTGGTTGATTTTTCCTTTTTTTTTCAGATTATCCAACAATATACAGCTATATGCTGTATAATATCAAAACAGAAGTTTATTGATTATTTATTTGATTGATATTGATTTATGATTATCAAACTGAGGTACATATTTTTTATACCTACTCATTCTCCTGCAAATAAATGTACAAAATTATTGAATAAGGTTTGTTGTAAATGTAATTAGTTTTTATTTTGGTTGATTTTTCCTTTTTTTCAGATTGTCGAACAATATACAGCTGTATGCTGTATAATATCAGCAATGAATAATATTTTAAATAATATTCATGTAGGTTGCACGTAGGTATATTTTTCTTGGGCATAGTAAAAGTTTGTTGAGATGTCAGGCCCAGGTAAATAGAAAATTGCCACATTTAATATTATTAGCCAATAACTGATTCATCATGTAAAAATAAAAAATCTTTCAATTCACATCAAATGTTGAACAAAGGCAACAGTGGTTCAAAATATTGAATATGCAATACACTCCGAAAAGATGTTAAGATGTCAATATAATCGATAAAATTAAGTCGTTTCTCACTAATCATCTTAATTTCGATTGGTTCAAATATTCCTACCATTCATCTGTGATATTTTCCAAAATACTAGATATAAGTATACCACTGATAGTAGAAAAGTTTTTTGATGATATGTCTATGAATATTCACAAATTACTACACAACAATATTTTGTGCGCCTCACTTTTACAAAAAATCAACTTCCATATTCCTCGGCTGAATTCTAGAAGTGAGACTACCTTTTACTGTGAAAATATTCGAACAAATGTTATGCGTAGGGCACCCGTGTCATTAATGTGTTCTAATTATAATTTTATCTGTGATTCATGTGACATCAATGTGAGCACTCTCAAACATATTATGGAATGTATTACCAATAGATCTTGAGCTTCTTATTTCTTATTATCATTGAACTGTCGAGTAATTTTTCGTTACTTCTTCAGCAGTAGCTTTCCTTCATTCTATAGCTAATTAATCATTTATTTACATACACGCATGTACATTTATTTAATTTATTCATTTGGACGTTCATGCATTCGTATATACCTATGTGTGTGTGTATCTATATGCATATGTATATGTGTGTATATACTTTTTTTTTCTCTTTTCTTTAATTCGTTATGTTAAATATTACCTCCTAAGCATTTCCTGTAATTGGGTGTACACCTGTTGGGAATAAAGAGCTATCTATCTATCTATCTATAATATTAAGAAACAGAAGAGAAAAAAATGATTGTGGACAATTATTCCTGATTTAGCTTTTTAGGTATAATGGTCAAAGATCCAGTATATTTTTCATTTCCTTTCAATATTGTTAATATATATATATATATATATATATATATATATATATATATATATATATATAAATGGAAGGAATTTAATGGACATAGCCCTCAGAGAGAAGTGCTAACCGTAGACACGTGTTTCGGGCTCTCGGCCCTCATCAGTACGGTGGAGAAGTGCAAGGATGAACAACACTTGGTAGAAAACGACAAATCAACGGAGTCAACAAACAGAAGCCAGCCGCTCATTTGTGATTTATATTCCTGGACTCGGATGTCACGCAGGTAGCTATAGCTGCCTCCGTGGTGACGTTGGTTGTTGCCCTGGAATTCAGGGTCTGCTGACCGAAATCACAAATGAGCGGCTGGCTTCTGTTTGTTGACTCCGTTGATTTGTCGTTTTCTACCAAGTGTTGTTCATCCTTGCACTTCTCCACCGTACTGATGAGGGCCGAGAGCCCGAAACACGTGTCTACGGTTAGCACTTCTCTCTGAGGGCTATGTCCATTAAATTCCTTCCATTTTGTTTTTAACATTCCCCTCGATATTACTCTCTTCATATATATATATATATATATATATATATATATATATATATATATATATATATATATATATATATATATTAAATATTGAGATAGTTTCTCGGGTTTCTTTCCGCGTTCTTTGTTCTTGGTCCTGAAAAAGTCCGATTTCACCACGTTTCGGCAAATTCACATTTGCCATCTTCAGGTGATTATTGAGTTCGAAATAATCGAATGAACGAGACATCACCTGAAGATGGCAAATGTGAATTTGCCGAAACTTGGTGAAATCGGACCTTTTCAGGACCAAGAACACAGAACGCGGACAGAAACCCGAGAAACTATCTCAACACATTTTATATATATATGCCAAAACTGATTATTATTTTCGTTGTTTTTTTTGCAGAGTTTTATTAATTTATTGTCTTTGTTTTGTTGGTATTCCTAGTTAGATTTTATGATAAGACTGAAGATTATCATTAATTTTGTTGTTTTTCAGAGATTTATTATTGTTTTGTTTGTAGTTGTTACTTCTAGATTAAATAAAATGTGTTTTTATTGACTTATTATTCTTGTTTTATTTATTTTGAAACTTTATTTTATTCACGAATGAACTAACAGGTTCTACGAATCGATTACTGTATATATTTTATAAGTGATCGAATTGCCATTCCTGTATTTCATATGAAATACAGGAATGGCAAATCGATAACTTTTAATATATAGACCATATCAATCAAATAAAAGTAACACGATTAAAAAACCCGCCTTATATCAATCGGTAACTGAAGAAAATTATGCTTTACCAACCGTACTTAGTTCGGCCAGTTGCGAGATATGTCGCCACTGTTGTCTCTGTCAAAACGTAGTGCCAACTTTTACTGCAGGTTTGACAACTCTCTTTATTTTTATTTTCTCTATGGTAACCCCGTCCTAATAATAAGAACGTCCTAATAATAAGAACCCTGGGTAGATTCGAGGGTAGATTAATAATCTCAATCTTGGGTTGGTTGTGAGACACAGCATGAAGAGATTTTCCGTCCCGTGAGTTGTATCAATTTTGTTCTATGGCGTCCTAACGTGCTGACTGTGCAGCAAGGAACCAGAAACAGTATCACACATGCTGTGCAACTGCGGGGCTCTGGACTGCAGGAGACAGTAGCTCACAGCACACTTTCAGCAAAAGACCTGTACAAACTTGTGCAGGGTACAAAACTACTGGAATGGGTGCTGTAGAAGGGAATAAGCAGGCCAGACACAATGGGCCAAAAGGCCCAAGTGTCGTTCGGAGGTACGAACCAGACGAGCCTACTGGGTGAGATAGATTTTTAGTGGGTAACCCGGAAAAAACGGGGACGAAAGAACCCGGAAACTCAGAGCGAGTCCCACACTCTGTCCATGAAGGATTTTTTATACCATAAAAAAAAGGTCCCAAGACAAGATCAAGGGTTGAGATGAAGAAATACAACGTAGGCGTATCATTCGAACGGATTGTCATAGATGTAGCTGGACCCTTTCCTGTGACGGACGCTGACAACAAATACATCCTCATTGCCATGGACTATTTCAGTAAATGGGTGGAAGCCTATGCCATTCCAGACCAGGAACATCCACAGTAGCCAGGTCATTAATCAATGACTTTCCTCTAACGAAAATTATAGTGTTTTCAGGAATTTCGCAGGTAAAATGTTTGTTAGAATTTTAAATCTGTAAAGCATTGGTCTGTTTTTTAATCAAAAATTCAATATGTTTTTCCCATCTGAGGTGGTTATCAATGTAGATGCCTAGATATTTTATGTTTTTAGCAGATTTCACTGTAAGGCGCTCATTGGAATTATTTTTTAGATTCAATTATGTGTATTCAGGTAGGTGTAAGGAAAATGAAGAAAAAGGTACAAACATTTTTTATTTCATGTTAATTGTTAGGAGTTTTTCATCCATAAAACTGAACGATTTTAAATTTTTCCCCTGTTTGCATTCTTTCGAATGTCAACAAACTGGATTTTGTTACAGAAAGAGGTTGTATACACTTGTATGATTTTTGTCAATATAGATTTTAGAAGTAAAACATATTTATTGTCATTGGCAAATCGGCCTTCAGGCTATAGTGCACAAAAAAAAAATTATTTGCAATTCTATAACGTTTTTTGTCAAACGACTATCTTCAGGTGAAATTTTGTCAGATTTTTTACAAAGAAATTGTAAAAATCATGAATTTATATATATATATATATATATATATATATATATATATATATATATATATATATGTTTCACAAAATAATTCATTTTCTACAGGTACTCTGTAAAAGTTCTGACAAATGGTCGTTTGACCGAAAACGTTTGAAAATTGCAATTTTTTTTTGTGCACTATAGCCTGAAGGCCGATTCGCCTACGACAATAAATATATTTTTTACTTTTCAAATTATATTTATAAAACTGGATTTTATTCTCGAACTAGTGTTGCCCTGAAATCTTTTTTCTTTGGTATGGATTCTCACATATATCATAAGATTCCCTTTCTGGTTGAATTATTCTGAAATTATTTTGCATTAAAATGGTTATAAAGATCTACTTCTCAGAAAAGTGAATAACCCAATTGATACAATGCAAAAGTATTTTTCATCAAATGATCTTTTATTAAATGATACAAAAACTTCGGAATAGAACACTGCGGTTAATTGCTGAAACTATAGATAAGGATGCAGCACTTTCATCATACCATGCCTATAATCAATCTAGAATAAAATATGGCATCATCTTTTGGGGAAACTCGTGTGATATACAAAGAAATATGGTCTTACAAAAACGGTGCAGACGCAGTATATTCAAAATAAAACAAATGGAAAGTTGCAAAAATGTATTTATCAATAGTATATGAACCTTTTATATTTGTAAGTGAAGATACAGATTTGTTCAAAAATTCGGAAATGAAGCATTATATGACACCAGACACAAATCCAATTTGCAGCTGGATCGGTGCAACTATATACAGTGCGCATGTAAAATATGGAAACATGAAGATATCTTTGATATCTTAAGATACAATAACAAAATTTTGGTTATGTATATTAGATGGACCAGCGATTTTTAATTTTATATTTTCGACGTTGCCAAATGTACAGTTTATTGTTAAATGGGACAACCCGTATATTTTACAATTTTCTATTACAGTTTTTTGTTGCCGATGCAGCATACAAACTGTTAATGGCCAATATTGACCATTAATTTTAAGAAATTAGGAAAAACATTTTTATTTTGTAATTAACATTGCAGTATAAAAAGAAAACAATACCTAAAGAAAAAAAATTGAAGAAGATAGATGTTCAATATGACCTCCTTGTCTTTGGAAACAGAAATCCATTCTGAATGAAAATGCATCCAAGACTTTTCTAATCGTTTCAAATAACCCCCCAAAAAATAATCTAGGGGTGTCAAATCCAAAGATTTCGCTGGCCATTCGATAGCTCATCTTCCAATCCAACGATTTGGAAATGTAATAATAATAATATTTTATTCTATTAAGACCATATTACATGGTATTGGACATGTCAAAAATATAAATATAAAAATCTATACACCTATAATCATATATACATAAAATTTCATTCAACGAGACCGTAAAGAAGACTCGAAGACTTACAGGCACATAAATAACAGTTATTATACAATTTCAGTTATTGTTTACATATAGACACACAATGTTCAGTATAATTTAACAGTCAATACAATTTTATTACAGTTAAGAAGTCAGAAACTCGCTTGGGCTATATATGCATTTCTCAATCAAATAACTTTTTAGTTATTTTTTTAAACGTATTTAATTTCTTTCACTTTTATTGAATATTGAAAAACTTTATACCACTGTGTTGAGGACTTTTTTCATATAAGGAAGTTCTGTGGTGAGGAATTTGTAGCAAATTGGCATGCCTAGTTTTATAATTATGACTATCATGATTATGTGTTAGTGAATCTATATTTTTACTGACAAGCAAAATACATTTGTAAATATATATACTGGGAACTGTTGAGATGTTATTATCTCTAAAATATGGTTTACATGAGTCTGTTCGTTTGATACCAAATATAAGTCTGATAATAGGTTTTTGTGAGATCAGTAGTCTGCGAGCCATTGATGTATTTCCCCATACAATAATGTCATAGCTAATTCGAGAGTATACGAGCATAATAGACATTGAGGAGTTTTTCTCTATTGAATATCGTTTTCAGTTGGACTATAGCATAGTAACTTGACTTTACTTTCTTGCTGACATTCTCAATAGCGGTTTTGAATGACATGTCTGAATCCAGATAAGTTCCAAGAAATCGTGCAGAAGAAATTGGTTGTAACGAAACTGTTCCTATATTTATATGAATTTGATTGCGTAATACTTTTTTTCTTTCTTTTTTTTGGGTTTACGTGTAGAAGAACGGTTTTTGAAGCATTGAGTATCATTCCATTTTTTTGTGACCATTCGGTGATTTTGTTTGCTAAATGATTCAATTTCTCTTGTAATATTTGAGAATTATCACCATATGCTGCTAATGAAACATCATCTGCATATAGCACTAGGCAATCAGTTTTCATGAAATTTGGAAGGTCATTAATGAATATGAGAAACAGTAGTGGCCCCAGAATTGATCCTTGCGGAACTCCTAAATTCACATCGTATGTTTCTGTTTCGGTGCCATTCATTCTGATAAATATTTTTCTATGCTCCAAATAGGACATCAACCATTTTGATACTTTCCCCCTAATGCCTACTTACTTTCGAGAAATTTCAAATCCAAGCAGTCAAATGCTTTGGTGAGATCAAATAAAAGTATCCCCACATGTTTCTTCTCATCCAAATGTTTATAGATATACTGGAAAAGATTGTAGATCTGTTGATCTCCCTGGATAAAAACCATTTTGACACATACTGATTATTTGATATTTCTCAGAGTATGTTATAATTCTATTATACAGTGCTCTCTCTATTATTTTACATATTTTATAATCTTCCAGGAACTGGGAATGAACTTTTTTAGGGATTGGTGTAACCGTTCCAATTTTCAAATTATCAGGAAAGTTACCTAGTTCAATCGAGAGATTGATGATGTACACAAGAGGCTCTGCAATGTAAGATCCTATGCTTTTGACTATTTTAGTAGAAATACAATCAACACCAACACTATCGGTGTTTTTTAAATTATTTATTATGTCTAGTATTTCTGTAGGATTGGCAGCATTAAAGAAGAAAGAGTTTATTTGTGGATTACTCACAGTGCATACCTCGGATGTTGAATTTGGAAAGTGCAGATCTAGTGCGATTCTGGGTGACTGCAAAGTGTTTGCAAAGCTCATCAGCTATCACAGTTTGGTTAGTGGTCAACTTGTTGTTGATGACAATTTCAGGTACTAACCTTTTGTTCGTACTCCTTTTTAAAACATTTATATTCTTCATTTAGGTCTGTTTGTTCATGCGTATTCACCTTTAGCCAATATAAGTTTTTCAATCTTCTGCCCATTTCTATGATATCTTCATTTACCCACTCCTTGGAGGAGCTATTTTTCTGATGAATAGTCTTACTATTAACCGGACAAAATAAAGCTAGGGCATAGTAAATTATTCCTATAAAATTACTGAATATTGTATCTATATTTTCGGAACAGTTATATACTGGAAAGACGGATTCAACATCAAGGTAGTTTTGTTATTATCGTCCATGTCTCTAAATGAAATACGTTTCAAATTCATGTTATTTATGTAATTATGATTTTTTATTCTCATTATTATTCCTAAGTGATCTCCAAGATTGAAATTGCATACATTTTCGTGATACATGTCAGTGACTATAATGTAATGGCCATTTGGCAACGTCGAGAATATAAATTTAAAATCGCTGGTCTATCTAATATCATTGCCTAGGGAGGTGTTCCCCGAGGCATACAACCTTCAGAAATTTAAGAAGAACACCAACTCCTACCTTCTTTCCCTTGGTTCCCACGATGTTCTCTGAACATTACAGGATATCCCTTTTCGTGGGAACCAGAACATAAAAAAAAAATATACATAACCAACATTTTGTTATTGTATCTTACAGGGTGTGAAAGATATCTTCATGTTTCCATACTTTACCGCGCCCTGTATACATGAGTACAAGGAAATGTAGAATATAGCATCACAAAAATCTATAATCTTTTTTCAGAACAAGTTAAAAATCTTAATAAAAATTTAAAAAAGCAGGTTATAAAAAAACTACCTCATTGAAAAGGCATTTTACTCATTACAAGAATTTTTTGATGATAAGGAAAAAGACCTTCTATTATGTTGGCTGGAGTGTGTGCTACCTCTCAATTTGAATTTATCTCATATTTAAAAATTGTTTTTCTCTTAGTCTTTTGCCTAGTGCTTAGTATTTAGTAATGCATTTTGTAGTAGTAATAGTCAATCAAGACATAACTATCTATGCATTTAGTCTAAATTAGAAATGAAAAACCTTGACACTGTTCCACGCCACTTTTGGCTCATTGTGAAAGCATTCTTTTACTGGAATAAAAAAATATTTATCTAACTATCTACCCTGTATGCATTCTTCTTTCATGTGTCGTAAGATTCACCTTGTGGCTAAAAGTTTCAATACAAATTTTGCATTGAAATGGTTTTTCACCTGTATGAATTCTCTCATGACTCGTAAGATGCACCTTTTGATTAAAGGATTTCGAACAAATTTTGCATTGAAATGGTTTTTCCCCTGTATGAATTCTCTCATGATTCGTAAGATGGCACTTTTGATTGAAGGATTTCAAACAAATTTTACATTGAAATGGTTTTTCCCCTGTATGAATTCTTTCATGATACAACAATGAGTCTTTTGCTCCAAAACTCTTCGAACATATTTTGTATTGAGATGTTTTTTTCTCAGTATGAGTTCTCTCATGATGATCATTGTCTTTTTCCACAGCTGTTTCATTCTCTTCTCTATTTTGTTGAGGCATTGTTTCAGAATCTAAAAAAAAATGGGAGAAATTACGAAAATTTTCTAAACAAAATCTGTATACAAAGAGGATCCAGGAATAGGAATATTTATAAAATACGCATTGAGAATACAATATGATATTATGAAAAAACTAACCGATATGAAGCAGAATTACAACTTGCTATTAGAAAAATTTGAAGTCCAAAACAAAGTCAATGAGGAGCTTAGGAGGCAATTGAATTTGGTCACAAATAAGAGCTAAATTATGAAGTGAATAGAAACCAACAAAGTAAACTGAATCAAAAATAATATAGGAAAATATCTGAAAGTTAACATAGGTAAATACCAATCGTTGAGGTGAAATAGGAAAAGTAATGCCCATCGCACATTCAAAGTAATCATTTTTTACTTTCTAGAGCATTTAAATAATAGCTTTCTAATTAATATTTTTTTCAAAATATTTTTGGATCACCAAAATATACCGATTTTCAACTTTCAACTGCCAACATTTAATACTTTTAAAAGGAAACTCACAAACTGGCGAAAACTTTGATTCTGTGGGGTCTTCAACACTGTCTGGCAGCATAACCTCGAATTCACTTGAATTGGTATCATCAAATTTTCGATTCCCATTATTCTCCAGACATTCATTAGATACTACATATTCACTAATCGGGTTGTCTTCGTTGGCCTCTTCCTTTATTTCTCCGATTAAAATATCATGAATGTCAAAAAAAGTCCCACACGCGTTATGTTTTGCTTCAGCTTCCTCAATATCTGATATTGCAAGTTCTTTACATTTGTAGTGTTCTGAAGCCATTATGGTATATTCCAGAAATAAATCAGATGAGATCAATATCTGAAGAAATTAATTCCAATCGAAGATGGTTAGTGCGAATTTACATGTTTCGATTCAATTGAACAATGAAATTGACGACCAATATTAATTATATTTACACTCGACCATATTGACGAAAATTTTCTATTCATATCTATCATTCACCTAGCTGTGACAAGTGACATGATGACTTTCAACCACAAAACACCCACACATAGAAGTGTAAGTCAAATGGCAATACTCGGTTATATGTTACGCGGCTGCCAAACTTAAGATGGCGATACTGTTGTTGTGTTCTCGAATGAGTCCTGGTATCTTTCTGCGCGCGCACCATTTCTTATTGTTGTTTTCATTTTTGAGTGGATTGCGTCTTGCGTCAACTCTTTTTTGCTTACTGCATTATATAATTGTTTTTTCGTGTAGTGTGTGATTTATATTTTTCTTTACCGAAATGGAGAGTACCTCCAAGAATAAAAGATTTCGAAAAAAGTGCTGTGTCCCCTCTTGTGAAGATAGGGAGAGTACCCAACATCGGTTTCCCAAAAATGATCCCACTGTTTTTGATGTTTGGCTGAAGAATATAAACAGTAAAGAACTGAACAATGTACCCCGTGAGACTATTTATAGTAATTCACGAGTTTGTGACAGACATTTTAGTAATGAAGATAAGGTTACTGGCAGAAGAGGTTTGAAAGGATATGCTGCACCTGTTTTATTTCTTCCTGGTAAGAATAATCGTAATAACTTCATTGGATAGCTTGCAATTCTAGTTTTACAAGATATCAATCAGCGATATTCACAATTTCTTGGTATTGATAGAAGTAAAAAAAAATGTAATTGGATTAACATGTTAAACAACAATTAGATTAGCCTCAGTCCTGGCAGGTAGTATAACAATTTGTTTTATAAACACTCATTAGGTGCATCATATTACTCTATGAAAGCCAATCTATCAGTATAAATTTGCAGGAAAATATAGATTTTATTATCATGTTCAGTTTTGGTTGAATAAAACTAGAGAAATTATATTTTCATTTTATTTTTCAGGTCATGAAAGGTGTGATGATAGTTATATATGCCAGCCGTCTACTTCCACATCTGAACAAGAAATTCACTTTGGGACACCGACAAGGAATACAATATGAGTTCTTAACACTTTTGCGGACACGATGGTATATCACGTCATTGTCCGATCTCCCACTGGGACATCGAAAAACTTATGTATGAGTCCAGCATGTCACTCACTCAAATTTACGAAAATACACCCCACCAGTAAACCAAGAATTGTATTTGTCTGAACTGCGAGATAGATGCTTCCAGTAGGACCATATCCTATTTTACAGGCAAATTAGACTGGAAATTACGACGGTGTCGTCTAGGGAGCATACAGCACAAGACATAAAATCACGAGGGTGTCATCCTACAGAATGAAGAAGTCGCAGCGTATACTGACAGTGCCTTTACTAACTTCTACCACTGAAATCAAGTGAACGTGTTAATTAAGACTGGAATAGAAAATCAAATATTTATCTGAATGAAAATGCAAATTTTCACTTTCACATCACTCAAATACACTACTGCGTGAAATGCTCCACCGACAAGTACCGAGATATCATGATCACATGTCATCAAATCAAAAATTATCCTAGTCACTTTTTTCCGACATATAAAAACTTCATTCAGTTCGGTGCCCCCTCCCCATGTTGCTATGCCAACTTTCATACTTTAATAGAAATTGGTGTAATAGACTGTCAGTATAGTATTCCGGGCAACGTTGTGTTTTAGTACTCTTATGGCGTATGTTATTGATGACAGTTTGTTACACAGATTTTCTACTTGAGGTGTCCATGTCATTTTGTCGTTTATATATACCCCTAAAAATTTCATAGTAGTGTTACATGTAATGTTTTGATTAACAATGAGGATGGACTTTGGCCTGTCTATGGTGTTGTTGATTCTTAGTAGCATACAATTGGTTTTTTCGTTATTGATAAGTAATTTATTTCCATTAAAGAAATATTTGGTTTTTTCATGAGTGAGGTTCCTTATCCTATCCTAGATAGAGACGAAATCTTGATTACTCGAGTTCAGAAAATGATTGTAAGATATATGTAGTACCCGAGTGATAGATCATTCAAATGATAATTCGATTATTTGAATAACTCGAATACTTATAATTCGATTATGGGAATAATTAGATTATGCCCATCATTAATAAAAATAATGTTTATTATTCCCAAGAGATATTTGTTTATGGTGGAAATATAATTTTGAATTGAATCTTTTTTGTATGTATAAGTTTTTATATATGAATATTATATATGTTTTACTGAATAATCATCTATAGATTATTATGAAGTCAAGGTTTATGTATATATTTTTCAATAAATTTTGAACTGAGTTCATATAGTTTCATTTATAGTTTAATCACCAAAGTTATACTCAATATTTTCATTTATTAAAATATGATTGAACATAATTAGAGGTAATTCAGTTCACAAATTTATTGTTGCTTCACTTGTTGATGTTTCTGATTGACCAAGTCTGTTTTCCACATGATTTATGTGGAATCAAAACGAAGCCAATGTAGTGAAACAGCAATAACAGAGTAAAATGCCAAAAAACACTGTTTCGAATTTCGCGCTATATCTCTTAGCTTCGGCTGCCAAACACTGGAGGCGCTGAGAAAAGTGGTTCTGTAGTTGACATTGCAGTTACCCTTCTATGTGTGGGTGTTTTGTGCTTTCAACAGGGCCTGGCGTGTTCATATACCATAATACCAACTCCGAGTAAAGAGAGTTTACTCCATAGTGTTTGTAAATCTAACGTAATAGGCCTTTTGACGACAAATTACGCGCAAGCGCATCCGTCTTGTTAAAAAAAAAACGGAAAATATGAAAATTTCGGACACTTTAACTTGCTTGCTTGTTTTTTTTTGACCTGTCTACTACGGACGATATACCAATATCGGGAATTATAGCGCATATTCACTGATTATACACGTATAAAGTGTAAGAAAAACATGGCGGAAGTTGAGGCATGAGAACAAAATATTTTCTAGAATGAAAAGGCCTATGCCACACAAAGAGAGTAAACGTTATCTGAATAGGAGGTACTAATATCAATCAATCATGCTTTATTGTCAGAAGATACAAAAATCTCATAGACAAAGCGATAAATAATGATTATAGCATATAAATGAACTCCTATAAACATAAAAATATATAAGCATATTTGAGCACATATACAGACATATAGATATATACATATATACTAAGGGTCAAAATGTAATAAACATAGAACATAAACTATAAGACAATTTTTTTTATAAAATAATTATAATTATAGGTTTGTAAAATAAGATTGATACTTTTATTAGAAAATATTTGTAAATAGAAATTACATAGTCATTGGATACAAAATATTGTCGAAATATGGTTTTCTTTAGAGTAGAATTTAAACTCAGTCTTATGATATTGTCAATGGCAAGAAAATATATAGGAACAATATATTTTCTTGCCATTGACAATATCATAAGACTGAGTTTAAATTCTACAGTTATTACTCACAATATTTGACTAGTTTGACGATGATACTTCAACTTACTGAATCTAGGAAGAATTCTTCCAGTGTATAATAGGCCTTCTCAACCAAAAGCTTATTTACTTCTTTTTTGAATTTATTGAGATCCCGAATCTCCCTTATTCTTAATGGCAGGTGGTTATAGATTTTTCTGCTTTGGTAGATGAGCGACTTCTGAGTAAGAGCAGATGAAGGTTTCAAAAGAGAAATCTGATTAGGGCGACGGGTACTATATGAGGGGGAGCAAACTAATATGTTCTTGTATTTTTTATGCAGAAGGCATGTCGTTTCTATTATAAAAATACAAACCAGAGTTAAAATTTTTTGTTTTAAAAATAGTGGACGACAAGAGTCTTTGTACTTGGCTTTACATATATATCTCATTGCCCGTTTCTGTAGCAAGAAGACCATGTTGAATCGGTTTTTTGAACACATACCCCAGAAGGAAATGCCATAACGAAGGTGTGACTCTATCAGTGAAAAATATACCTGTCTGACATTTGTGATGCACAGCTCATTTGATACAATTCTGACTGCATAACAGCCTGAAGCTTGTTTCTTGCACAATTGACTAATATGACATTCAAAAGCTAATTTGTCGTCGATATGTAGTCCTAAAAATTTAATGTCAGAGACATTGGGGATAACTTCATCAGCTAGATTGACATCATCATTTAGAGTACATTTGAATGATACAATGTTTGTTTTCCTGATGTTGAACGATAAAAGATTGGCATCACACCACTCTTTCACTTTCTCTATATCCGCGCTTATAACGTTATGAAGCTCTGCGCTATTCTTGTTAGACATAGTATCGTCGTGTCATCTGCAAACATTGTACATTTTCCTTTAATGTCCACTTCAGTTAAATCATTTACATATATCAAAAAGAGCAGTGGCCCCAGTACCGATCCCTGTGGTACACCACATCTCACTATGCCTTCTCTTGAACCTGTCCCATTTAGCAGCACTGTCTGACGACGGTCAGCCAAATACGAACTGAACCATGTCAGTGCAGTACCTCTAAAACCATAGCGTTCCAGCTTTCGGAGGAGTATCTCATGATTCACACAATCAAATGCCTTTGTTAAGTCACAGAATACTGCAGCCGCAACGTCTTGGTCATTTAGATTTAGATAAAGGGTTTCCAGAAACGAGAATATGGCATCCTGTGTACTTTTTGATGATTGAAACCCGAACTGGTTGGAATTCAAAATATGTTTTTTAAGGAAAACTATCACCCTTTTTTTTACAAGTTTCTCAATTAACTTCGAAAAACTGGGTAACAATGATATTGGCCTGAAGTTTGCAGGCAAATCATAATCTCCGCCTTTGTGCAGAGGAATTACTGTGGCCATTTTTAGGAATGAGGGGAACTCCTCTCGAGAGAAGGAAATATTTATTGTTTCTGCCAGGATCATAAGTGCATTTTCAGGAAGTTGTTCCATTATTTTCAGGAAATGTCATCCCAACCAGAGGAAGTTTTTTCTTCGATTCAGCAAAGATACCCTTGATTTCCTGTATATCAGTTGGTATGAGAAAGAAAGTTTCAGGCACCCCTGTTTCGCTGAGGTAGGTCAATGGATCTTTGTGACATTAATTGATTTTTGCAGTTGCTCTGCTATTGAACAGTAAAAAGTGTTCAATTCGTCTGAGCTCATTTGTGTTTGTACATTAACAGCAGCTTGTTTTTTCCCCTCAAATCGTTTATGATTTTCCAAGTTTCTCTTTGATTATTTTGCGAATGAGCTATTCTGTTTTCATAATACATATTTTTTGCAGCCCTAATCGTCCTTCTGTAGGTATTTCTATATTTATTATAAAAAGTTAGGAAATTTGCACTGTCATTTCTTATATATTTTCTGATCTGATGTAGGGAGCGCATATTTTTTGCCGAATTTTTAAGGCCCTTAGTGAACCAGGGTTTTTTATTTTTATTTTTTAGTTTTCTAATAGGAAATGCCTTATTAAAATTTTCTGAAAGCAATTTATGTAATTCTCTTAGGGGGTTTTGAAGCAGAATAACACTATACCAATCTGATTCAGAACATAGTTGAGAAAACCTATTATAGTTACGTTATATCTTTGCGCACCTATTTGCTGGAAATTCCACTCTGGATTCATCGGGAAAACAACCCCCGAACATTACACCTATTGACAGTCACATGCCCGAGATCACCTTTCGCCAACGTACTATCAGAAAGATTTTGCTGGGTCTCAACACCAACAAAGCCTGTGGATCTGACGGAATCCCGCCGATTGTTCTCAAGAAATGTGCCCCCGAACTAACACCTGTTCTTTGCAAGTTGTTCAACCACTCTTACAATTTGGGGGTATTTCCGTCCAATTGGAAAATTGCAAGAGTACAGCCAGTCCCTAAAAAAGGCAAAAAGGCCCTACCTAGCAACTACAGACCTATCGCACTGCTATCTATTATTTCAAAGGTCATGGAAAAAGCCATCAACATCGAGCTCATGAAATATCTGGAAGACTCAGGAATTGTCAACGATAGGCAATATGGCTTCCGCCATCAGAGATCAACTGGTGACCTGCTCGCTTACGTCTCACATATATGGCAGCTATCTATTGAAAAGTATGGAGAAACTTTAGCTGTGGCATTAGATATCTCCAAGGCTCTTTTCACACTTTTTTTTCTCTCAAACAGGTCTCTCCATGTATTGGTCGATGGAGTTTCATCTGACACTCTACTCATAAATGCTGGTGTTCCGCAAGGATCTATTCTCGCACCAACACTATTTCTACTTCACATCAACGACCTGTTGAAAGCAACTTCATGTCCAGTACACAGCTTTGCCGATGATAGTACCCTCCATACCGCTTTCTCTTCCAGGGCCCCTATATCAGCCCGTGAAACCAGAAATGAACGAGGAAGAAATGTTAATAATATAAATATGGACTTAGCAACAATTCTCGAATGGGGATCTAATAACTTGGTAGAATTCAATGCAAACAAAACACAAGCATGTCTTTTCTCTAGAAAAGCCGATCTCACTGTGCCTAACATAACTTTGTCAGGAGTAACCATACCACTGAAGTCATCCATATCGATGCTTGGTATCACTATCAGCAATAACCTTTCCTGGGAAAATCACGTGAGGTCCATTGCCAAAAGTGCATCCCAAAAACTTGGTTTTTTGTTTCGTGCCAAGAGCTATTTCACCCCCAGTCAGCTGCTTATGATCTATAAGGCACAGATCCGACCTGTCCTGGAATACTGTTCCCATATTTGGAGTGCGGCACCTAAACATATCCTGAGGCTATTGGATTCTGTCCAAAAAAGGGCAATTCGTCTCTTCGGTGATGCCTCGCTTACAAACTCGCTCACTTGTCTGGAACACCGTAGAAAAGTTGGCGATTTGTCTCTATTTTATAGATATTTTCATGGGCGATGCTCTTCTGAAATATCAACAATCGTTCCTGCTTTGGCAGTCTCTTCGAGATTAACCCGTCAAGTTCAGTCATCACACCCCTTCGTGGTCACTTTGGAGACCTGCAGAACATCACTTTCCAAAGACTCGTTCATCCAACGAACAGCGAGGCTTTGGAACTCATTGCCTAGGGAGGTGTTCCCCGAGGCATACAACCTTCAGAAATTCAACTCCTACCTTCTTTCCCTTGGTTCCCACGATGTTCTCTGAACATTACAGGATATCCCTTTTCGTGGGAACCAGAACATAAAAAAAAAAAAACTGAATATTCTACCCCTTTGGGGTTTAGTTCTTGACACTTCGGTGTCAAATGTCATATGACATATAATGGCCTCATGGTCAGATAAACCGGAATTTATAGCCCTACAGGCGACGTTGGTCAAATTGGTACAGACATAATCAATGATAGTGGCAGAAGAACTTGAAATTCTTGTTGGTGTTTCAACATGCATAAGTAAATTGAAGGAGTTTAACAAATTTGATAGTGCCTCAATATCGGGGAAGTTTTTTGTA